>JBBPBX010096336.1:0-13046 GCA_038048925.1 Garcialebias charrua | reverse complement strand
AAGATCCCGAGATACTTAAACTCCTCCACTTGGGGCAGGACCTCCTCCCCGAACCGGAGAGGGCATGCTACCCTTTTCCGACTCAAGACCATGGCCTTGGATTTGGAGGAACTGATCCTCATCCCGGCCGCATCACACTCGGCTGCAAACCGCTCCAGTGAAAGTTGTAAATTACGAACTGATGAAGCCAGTAGGACCACACCATCCGCAAAAAACAGAGAAACGATTCTAAGGCCACCAAAACGGATCCTCTCAACACCCTGGCTGCGCCCAGAAATTCTGTCCACAAAAGTTATGAACAGAATCGTGACTAAGGGCAACCCCGGCGGAGTCCAACTCTCACCAGAAACGAGCCCGACCCACTGCCGGCAATGCGGACCAAGCTCTGACACCGGTCGTACAGGGACCTAACAGCCCTTATCAAAGGGCCTGGTACCCCATACTCCCGGAGTACCCCCCACAGAACCCCCCGAGGGACGCGGTCGAATGCCTTCTCCAAGTCCACAAAGCACATGTAAACTGGTTGGGCAAACTCCCACGCACCCTCCAGGACCCTGTTGAGGGTGTAGAGCTGGTCCAGTGTTCCACGACCAGCACGAAAACCACACTGCTCCTCCTGAATCCGAGGTTCGACTATCCGACGGACCCTCCTCTCCAGAACCCCTGAATAGACCTTACCAGGGAGGCTTAAGAGTGTGATCCCCCTATAGTTGGAACACACCCTACGGTCCCCCTTTTTGAATAGGGGAACCACCACCCCAGTCTGCCAATCCAAGGGAACTGCCCCCGATGTCCACGCGATATTGCAGAGTCGCGTAAGCCAACACAACCCTACAACATCCAGAGCCCTAAGGAACTCCGGGCGAATCTCATCCACCCCCGGAGCCTTGCCACCGCGGAGCTTTTTAACCACCTCGGCGACCTCAGCACCAGAGATCGGAGAACCCGACCCAAAGTCCCCAGGCTCCGCTTCCTCAGTGGAAGACGTGCCAGTAGGATTGAGGAGGTCTTCGAAGTATTCCGCCCACCGACTCACAACATCCCGAGTTGAGGTCAGCAGCACGCCACCCCCACCATAAATGGTGTTGGTCGCATACCTCTTTCCCCCCCTGAGACGCCGGATGGTGGACCAGAATCGCCTCGAAGCCGTACGGAAGTCATTCTCCATGGCCTCTCCGAACTCCTCCCACGCCCGAGTTTTTGCCTCAGCAACCACCCGAGCCGCATGCCGCTTGGACTGCCGGTACCTATCAGCTGCTTCCGGGGTCCCACAAGCCAAAAAGGCCCAATAGGACTCCTTCTTCAGCCTGACAGCATCCCTCACTGCCGGTGTCCACCACCGGGTTCGAGGGTTGCCACCACGACAGGCACCAACAACCTTGCGGCCACAGCTCCGATAAGCTGCCTCGACAATAGAGGCGCGGAACACGGCCCACTCGGACTCCATGTCCCCCGCCTCCCTCGGAACGTGTTCAAAGCTCTCCCGGAGGTGGGAGTTAAAGCTCCGTCTTACGGGAGACTCTGCCAGACGTTCCCAGCAGACCCTCACAATACGTTTGGGTCTGCCAGGTCTGACCGGCATCCTCCCCCACCATCGGAGCCAACTCACCACCAGGTAGTGGTCAGTTGACAGCTCCGCCCCTCTCTTCACCCGAGTGTCCAAGACATGCGGCCGCAGATCAGATGAGACGACAACAAAGTCGATCATCGAACTGCGACCTAGGGTGTCCTGGTGCCAAGAGCACATATGGACACCCTTATGCTTAAACATGGTGTTCGTTATGGACAATCCATGACGAGCACAGAAGTCCAATAACAGAACACCACTCTGGTTCAGATCAGGGGGGCCGTTCCTCCCAACCACACCCCTCCAGGTCTCACTGTCATTGCCCACGTGAGCGTTGAAGTCCCCCAGTAGAACAAGGGAGTCCCCAGGAGGCGCACTCTCCAATACCCCCTCCAAGGACTCCAAAAAGGGTGGGTAGTCTGAGCTGCCGTTTGGTGCATAGGCACAAACAACAGTCAGAGCCCGTCCCCCCACACGTAGGCGAAGGGAGGCTACCCTCTCGTTCACCGGGGTGAACCCCAACGTACAGGCACCAAGATGGGGGGCAACCAGTATGCCCACTCCTGCTCGGCGCCTCTCACCAGGGACAACTCCAGAGTGGAAGAGTGTCCAACCCCTCTCAAGGAAACTGGTTCCAGAGCCAGAGCCATGTGTTGAGGTAAGTCCGACTATTTCTAGTCGGAACTTCTCAACCTCACACACTAGCTCAGGCTCCTTCCCCACCAGAGAGGTGACATTCCATGTCCCAATGGCCAGCTTCTGTAGCCGAGGACCAGAGCGCCAGGGTCCCCGCCCTCAGCCACCACCCATCTCACATATATATACATATATGCATTTACATGTTTAAATGCATTTGCATATACATGTATAAATGCACTTACATATACATGTATATATGCACTTACATATACATGTATATATGCACTTACATTTACATGTATATATGCACTTACAAATACATGTATATATGCACTTATATATACATGTAATAGGCATTTAAATATAACATGTTCAACTGAAATTGTGTGTATTTGTGTGTGTGACTGTTTTGTGGTTTCTAAGGACAGTGTTTTGTCAGGACAGTAATGAACTGTAATCTGATTGTCTGATTATAGCGTATGGCTGTCCTAACAAACCACTGTCCATTAAAACCACAAAACAGTCACACACACAAACACACACAATTTCAGTTGAACATGTTATATTTACATGTATATGTCTATCTGTACAGTATATGTATATGCATATATATATACATGTATATGCATATGTACATATATGCATATGTACATATATGCATATTCATGTATGTACAGTATACATATATGCATTTACATTTTTATATGCATTTGCATTTACATGTATATATGCACTTACATATTCATGTATATATGCACTTACATATACATGTATATAGGCACTTACATATACATGTAAATAGGCACTTACATATACATGTAATAGGCATGTAAATATAACATGTTCAACTGAAATTGTGTGTGTTTGTGTGTGTGACTGTTTTGTGGTTTCTAAGGACAGTGTTTTGTCAGGACAGTAATGAGCTGTAATCTGATTGTCTGTTTATAGCGTATGACGGTCCTAACAAAACAATGTCCATAAAAACCACAAAACAGTCACACACACAAACGCACACAATTTCAGTTGAACATGTTATATTTACATGTATATGTCTATCTGTACAGTATATGTATATGCATATATACATGTATATGCATATATGTATATACACTGTATATGAATATGCATATATGATATGCTTATATACATGTATATATGTATATTTGTGTGTATGTATATGACATAGATATCAATTTTATAAATAATGCAGGGATTGTTATGTATGACTTCAATATTATTAGTCACAGTTTTTAAATTTATAGTTTTCTTTCATTCAGCTAATTTTAATTTCATCTTAGTCCACCCATCATGAGAGGAGTTTTGTAAATACTATGTCCATCCATCTTTCCTTTATGTGAGATGGATACTTTGGCCAAAAACAATCATGTAATGTTTATTGGTTTACATGTGACAGCAGCTATCATCAAAATGTAGAATTTCCTCTAAATATAAGTATAAATGATCTGTTACAGATGACATGTGAACACGTCCAGAGTCAGGAGATCGCAGGTAGCCAGAAGACCGATCAACTTCCTTTAAACACGAATACCAAGGTACATTTTAGTTCTTGTGTTCCTAAACAGATATACTTGCTACGTGTGGATTCATCAACCTTAATGTTCAATTGTGTGTGTATGGGAGTGTATTGTGGTTTTTATGGACAGTTGTTTGTTAGGACAGTCATACGCTATAAACAATCAGACAATCAATCAGATTACAGCTCATTACTGTCCTGATAAAACACTGTCCTTAAAAACCACAAAACAGTCACAAACACACACAATTTCAGTTGAACATATTTACATGTATATGTCTATCTGTACAGTATATGTATATGCATATATATACAGGTATATGTTTATGCATATATACATCTATATGTTTATGCATATGTACATATATGCATATTCTTGTATATATATACATATATGCATTTACATGTTTAAATGCATTTGCATATACATGTATATATGCACTTACATATACATGTATATATGCACTTACATATACATGTATATATGCACTTACATATACATGTATATATGCACTTATATATACATGTAATAGGCATTTAAATATAACATGTTCAACTGAAATTGTGTGTATTTGTGTGTGTGACTGTTTTGTGGTTTCTAAGGACAGTGTTTTGTCAGGACAGTAATGAACTGTAATCTGATTGTCTGATTATAGCGTATGGCTGTCCTAACAAACCACTGTCCATTAAAACCACAAAACAGTCACACACACAAACACACACAATTTCAGTTGAACATGTTATATTTACATGTATATGTCTATCTGTACAGTATATGTATATGCATATATATACATGTATATGCATATGTACATATATGCATATGTACATATATGCATATTCATGTATGTACAGTATACATATATGCATTTACATTTTTATATGCATTTGCATTTACATGTATATATGCACTTACATATTCATGTATATATGCACTTACATATACATGTATATAGGCACTTACATATACATGTAAATAGGCACTTACATATACATGTAATAGGCATGTAAATATAACATGTTCAACTGAAATTGTGTGTGTTTGTGTGTGTGTGACTGTTTTGTGGTTTCTAAGGACAGTGTTTTGTCAGGACAGTAATGAGCTGTAATCTGATTGTCTGTTTATAGCGTATGACGGTCCTAACAAAACAATGTCCATAAAAACCACAAAACAGTCACACACACAAACGCACACAATTTCAGTTGAACATGTTATATTTACATGTATATGTCTATCTGTACAGTATATGCATATATACATGTATATGCATATATGTATATACAGGTAGTCCCCAACTTACGAGCGCCCTCACTTACGAGGTTCCGGACTTACGAGCTAGCGAATTTTTGGAAAAAACGCAAAAAATACCGAGTTTTTCTGTGTTTTTTCACCACAGTTCGTTAGCTAAACATGTGGACACACGTTTCCGATCATTTTTATGCACTCGTAAGCAGTTTTTTCAACTCCACAGTGTAACTCTTACCTAATTTAATATATTGCACACAAAACATTAAGGTTTACTGAGGGGCTGCATGGGCTCCATGAGCAAGACATCTAATCCATGTGTTTACATCATGGGAAAAACATGTAACAAAATAAAATTTTAATTTTGATTTTTATGAGTTTCCCTCGGACTGTAATCTTATAAATACTTTGTTTAAAGTTCTGATGAATGTTGACTTGCCCATATACTAAATACATGATTTTTTTCTGTGTCCTCCATGTTTTCTAGAGAAAAAGTCAAGCAAGTCTAGGATCCAGAAGAATGGCAAAGAAAAAGTGGTCAAATGGTGAAGTAGCTGATGTAATGCGTAATTTCCGAAATCACATAAGTGAAGGAAAACTGACCAGAAAGAATTAATGCAACCACTGTAAGAAGGTTGAGGGCCCTATGTTGGCTCAAAGAACAGTTCAAAATATGAGACTTTGTGAGAAACCGGGGAATAACTGAAAAGAGATAAAAACAGAAACAAAACTTACAGATTTTTTAATGTATCTAAAAATCTACGTCTGGCCTCTGGACATTTAAAAAACAAAACAAAAACGTAGAAATGTTTAGTCTTTCGTTGCATAGGTACCAGGTACATACCAGTTAAGTACAGGATAACATGTCACTTCATACTATAGCCTGGTACAAAATATACATACCGGTTATATAACCAGTATGCTACCAGTATCTGGTATGTACCCGTCTGTATTATGTATTAATATTGTATAAATCTGTGTAACACTTTTAAATACTTTATTTATTTATTTTATCTAAAAAAGCTAAGTCTGGTCCTCTGGACATTCAAAAAAATAAAACAAAACGAAGCAAAAGTTTCGTCTTTCGTCCGAAAGACTTCTTCAGTCTGAGTTGCTGTATTCAGCTCAGTCTTATAAATAGCACCCTCCCACAGTGGATCAACCAGTTGGCTGATGACAGCCGAAACCAGCTGCTCACATGATCAAGGAGGACCATCAGCCTAACGATGGATCGTTAGCACCCTGATGGTTATTTGCTATTCACAGAGGGCTTAGTGATACTAGCAATCATAGCATTGTAAGAGGGGGACAGTTGAACCCGGAGGCCTCCACCCCCGTTTAACGATGGACGTTTCTTTTCACTTCAGCTCTCAGCTCCTCCTCTGTGGCTCTGACTGTGTCTGAAAGAGCTGCCATCTCTCTGCTCAGAGCCTCCATATTCTCAATCAGCCCACTCTTCTGCTCCTCTTCCTCCCTCAGAGCAGCCAGCCTGGCCTCCTCTTCCTCTGTTAGAAACTGGTGAAGCTTCTTAAACTGCTTCTTAATCTGCCTCTTTGTGAGTCGAGCCTGGACCTTCACATGTTCTGCTGTCTGATCAAACTCAGACTGAACTTTCTTCTTGACCTCCAGCTTCTCCTTCAGTGGTTTCATGGATCTCAGCAGATCCTCTCTGAGTTCCGCTGCAGCTTCATCGATGGGTCTGAACCTGTGGTCGGTGTGTTTCTTCGAGTCTCTGCAGACGATATAAATAAAGGAGGACCACTTTTTTTTTTAGAGATAAATAATAACACTATTAATAAAATCAATAATGAACACTATTAATAAAATAAATAATAACACTATTAATAAAATAAATAACCAAATAACCCTCTCTGGGTTCTTCACAGAACAAACGTCCAGAGATAAATAATAAAACTATTAATAAAATAAATAATAACACTATTAATAACCAAATAACCCTCTCTGGGTTCTTCACAGAACAAAAGTCAGGAGATAATAAATAATAACACTATTAATAAAATAAATAATAACCAAATAAACCTCTCTCTTCACAGAACAAAAGTCAGGAGATAAATAATAACACTATTGGTAAAATAAATAATAATACTATTAATAAAATAAATATTAACCAAATAATCCTATCTGGGTTTTTCACTGAACAAAAGTGTATTTAAGATAAATTTTCTGTCTGGGGCTGGTAAACCGATTTTGTGGTTTGTCAGTTTGAAGAAACTACTGAAAAACAAGATTTGATGGGCGTCACGCAGAATTTTGAGTTTGTAAGCACAAGTCCATCTGCAGTCAGTAAAAAGTCCACTTGCTCCTACATGGCATCATTCTCGGGGGTGAAGAG
The DNA here is from genome assembly GCA_038048925.1 of Garcialebias charrua. NCBI lineage: Eukaryota > Metazoa > Chordata > Actinopteri > Cyprinodontiformes > Rivulidae > Garcialebias > Garcialebias charrua. The sequence goes on along the minus strand of JBBPBX010096336.1, from coordinate 5,707 downwards.
AGCGGCGAGGCATAGCGATTCAGTCTCCACTATATCCTTGTCTGGCTTCGGCCTTTTGAAGAGCGATGGAATGTTCCTTGAGCTCCTTTCCCAGTAACTTGTTCCAGATATCCTTTTTCTACTGCCCTGCCAAGAGCTGACTTCAGGACAACAGGCCTGTTTTCGATGTTAAAGTTGGGGAAGTGTTGCTTCAGATATTTCTTGATCAGGGTGTATGAAGCATCTTTAGGCTCACAGAGTCGAGTGAAGAAGAGAGGAAGAGCATCCCTTAGAGACTCCTGCTTCTGGGCACCTTTCTTTGCTGGAGGAGGCTTCTTTCCAATGGCAAACCTTCCTGAAAGACCTTTACCCTTCAGCTGTTTGACTGTACCCTTCTCCATGTGTTTCTTCATAGCTTTCTTGATGAGAAACTTCTTCTTCTTGTCAAGCTCCATATTGGGATATTTTTTCAGAATTTATTTCATGAGTGACTGGAATGAAATCCCTACCTTGTCCTGAGAGGAAATTATAGCTTCGATAATGATACTACAGTATCCACTTTGCACTGCGTGCCTGCATAGTTGGTAACAGGAATGCGTTTGCTGGCAGTGACACTAGCCCATGCAGGAATTGTCTGTTTCACCTTCTAGCTTTTGGATTTCCTATACTTGTGGCCAAAGGTGGGCACCGCTAATTAAAAAATTAGTTCCACAATTTCTAAAACGCTTATTAATTTTTTTAGGTCCACAATTTCAAAAGCACAAATGTCTTATGAAAATTAGGGGAAGCTAATCTAATCCGCTATTTATATATTTCTATATTATATATATATATATATATATATATATATATATATATATATATATATATATATATATATATATATATATATATATATATATATATATATATATATATATTTATATATTTATATATATTTATATATAGCCGGCAGCGTTATCAATATTTGCACTACACTGCCAACTGTAAAGTAACAAAAATGATCCTAAAAGGATGAAATTACAAAAATCAAAGGATTTATTTAATACTTTACGTACATATATTCTATTGGGCCACGAAATTAACAAAAAATAGAATGATCTTTTAATCCCTAAAACCACGTTTAAATCTCAAATACACGGGTGTGTCGCCACCGCATTTATACATAAAAGTAACCCAAAATACATGAAACTAACAACTCGCCGTCGAATGGTCGACACAAAACACACAATAAACTCCTCCGGCCACGTTAATTTGGCTTGAAACAGCGGTGTTATTTACGGATTTCATTAGTAACCCAGCACTACCGGTGTAACAGGCAGACACAGCGTCTATAGGTAGTCAACAGATTTAATGAAAAGTAACCCAAAATACATGAAACTAACAACTCGCCGTCGAATGGTCGACACAAAACACACAATAAACTCCTCCGGCCACGTTAATTTGGCTTGAAACAGCGGTGTTATTTACAGATTTCATTAGTAACCCAGCACTACCGGTGTAACAGGCAGACACAGTTAAGGCCCCAATATACCTGTTTCTTTTGCCTCACGCCGCTCGGCGCCGCTCGGTGCCGTGGGAGCGCCGTGGGAGCGCCGCGGCAAAAGCCTTTGATCACGGGCGTGAACGCGCCAAGGTCGGATTTTACTACGCCTACGCGCGCGCGTTGATAAACTGCCTCGCGTGTCAGCAAATGACCAATCAGCGACCTCAATTTGTCCTGCTCTGCCCGGCTGCAGCTGCACTCAGAGAGCTGCGCTTGCACAGAGTATAAAAGGGCTGCCGGTGCGCAGCACATGCGAGTCCAGCGGCGTGAGGCAAAAGAAACAGGTATATTGGGGCCTTTAGCGTCTATAGGTAGTCAACAGATTTAATGAAAAGTAACTAAAATACATAAAAATAACGACTCACCGTCGAATGGTCATCACAAAACACACAATAAAATCATCCGGCCACGTTAATTTGGCTTGAAACAGCGGGTTATTTACGGATTTATGAAGACACCGAGCGCAGCCAGCTACAGAATTAGCCCCTGAGTTCAACTATGACCCGGAAGTTGTCAAGATGGAATAGTCCATTTTTAGTAGGGGGATAAAGAAATCGACCGTTTTTTTTATTGCGTATTTAATGATCGTTTTCATCGTAACTATAATTATTTTTATGTTAAATGTACATTAACAAGCATGAGCAATGTTAGTGATGTAGGTGACTGCACGGGGCGAGGCGGGGCCGGGGCCACTGCTGAAATGGGACCCCCAGGCATTTACCTACATGGTAGAGCCGCAGTCTGTTCTCAGCTCTGCCCCCCTCCCCCTCACACCCTTTCCTCCTCTGCTGTTTACGTGGGGAAAAAGGTAAAAAACAAGCAGCATAAAAGCTTGTAAATAAGTTTATTGGTTTTTACTGATAGATAATTAGTTATTAGCGGTACTGCATTTTAAATAAAAATAGCATAAATCCGCTTATGAATTATAAAAGTTAGTCAATTCACAAAAACGCTGACAAAAAGTTTAGGTCCACTGTAAGCGGAATAGCGCTTTAGCGCTCTCTAGCGGTCTGTGCCCACCACTGCTTGTGGCTATCCTTCATCCTTAGAAGGAGAACAAAGCAGTTAAGTGTGTTGAGCACTGGCCAGCCTCGCAGTCCGGGCATTTCACATCTTTCTCATTCTTTTTTTCTCCCTCCACTCCCTCTTCAGTAGTGTCTTCATTCTTGTCCGCATTCGCGTCACCTGAATTCTCCCCCTCCTCATCTTCGCCTCTTGCAGCTGAAGATGCTGCCTGATCTTCATCAGCAGAGGGCGACTCCTCATCTGAGGCTTCTGGATCGTTCTCTGCAGCCGCGGAGGGTGCCTTCTCCTGAGTTGGAGTCGCTGTTGCATGGCGAATCGGCATAATGGGAGCGTTACCTTCAACTTATCCAGGAAAATGTATGTTTTGAAGAAAAAATCTCTGCACGATCCTTTATTTCGATTCCGCTGTTAACGAGCACCGTCCCGCTTGGATCGTTGGTCCAAACCAACTTGTTTTACGTCTTCTAACGTAGGATCATCCTGATTAGTTCAAGGCTGTCAGAAAGGGAGCCTTCCAAGAAAAAAGTGACTTCCTGTTCTGAGGGAGCGGGGTTTCAGTGACAGCACAACATGACCACAGAGAATTGTTGGGCATCTGACATGGATCACTCATGCCAAGTTTGGTGCAATTCTGTTTTTCATTGTGAAAGTTATAGCGTTTTAAAATGTATGGCGAGAAGCCAAACGTTGAGGCAAGGCCACGTCCCTTCAGCATATATGAAAATACAAGTTTTTGATGAATTTTCACTCACCCACATCTTAAGTGCATATTAACCAAGGTTGAAGTCAGTCGCTCAAAATCCCTAGGAGGAGTGCATTAAAATTCACCATCAATGAAAAGTGAAAAACAGCCAAAAATTACCCTTTGACCCAAAATGGCCGACTTATGGCCGAACAGGTGTCCCTGTGATGGACTGAAGACTTGTCCACGTGTCCTTGTGATGACTGGAGACTGTCCAGGTGTCCCTGTAATGGACTGGAGACTTGTCCAGGTGTCCCTGTGATGGAATGGAGACTTGTAAATGTGTCCCTGTGATGGACTGAAGACTTGTCCAGCTGTCCCTGTGATGGATTGGAGACTTGTCCAGATGTCCCTGTGATAGACTGGTGACTTGTCCACGTGTCCCTGTGATGGACTGGAGACTTGTCTATGTGTCCCTGTGATGGACTGGAGACTTGTCCAGGTGTCCCTATGATGGACTGGAGACTTGTCCACATGTCCCTGTGATGGACTGGTGACTTCTCCAGATGTCCCTGTTATGGACTGGAGATTTGTGCAGGTGTCCCTGAGATGGACTGGTGACTTGTCCAGATGTCCCTGTGTCCCCCTTCAATGTAGCCAGTCCAAAGTTGAACAGATTCTGGAAAAAGCAGCAATATCTGATCCTAATATGTCAGACACAAGTTTCCCTGTTTTTCCCAGCACGTCAAAATGATGCTTTCCTCCTGACACAAGTAATGGAGAAAACACATTTAAAACATAAGGCAAAGCAGTCTGCATTCTATCATGAAATCTCAAGTGGAGTTTGTAAGATCATTAAAAGTATGAAACCAGACAATGTTACCTCAGCTGTGAGAAATGACCTGTGTATTATTCTGTTTGCTCAATCACTCCACAACAGACATGGACAAGACCCCTCAAAATACGACTACATGCGACAAAAGCTTTGTGAAGTTGGCCGTTTGTTGATATGGACTGGAGACTTGTCTAGTGGTCCCTGTGATGGACTGGAGACCTGTCCAGGTGTCCCTGTGATAGACTGGTGACTTGTCCATGTGTCTCTGTGATGGACTGGAGACCTGTCCAAGTGTCCCTGTGATGGACTGGAGAATTGTCCACGTGTCCCTGTGATGGACTGGTGACTTGTAAATGTGTCCTTGTGATGGATTGGAGACTTGTAAATGTGTCCCTGTGATGAACTGGAGACTTGTAAATGTGTCCCTGTGATGGACTGGAGACGTTATTATTATAACTTGTCAGTTATTATTATTATTATTATTATTATTATTATTATTATTATTATATTACTTGTAAATGTGTCCTTGTGACGGACTGGAGACCTGTCCAGGTGTCCCTGTGATGGACTGGAGACTTGTCCACATGTCCCTGTGATGGACTGGAGACTTGTCCACATGTCCTTGTGATGGACTGGAGACTTGTCCACGTGTCCCTGTGATGGACTGGAGACTTGTGCAGGTGTCCCTGTGATGGACTGGTGACTTGTCCACGTGTCCCTGTGAAGGACTTGAGACTTGTCCACGTGTCCCTGTGATGGACTGGAGACTTGTCCAGGTGTCCCTGTGATAGACTGGAGACTTGTCCACGTGTCCCTGTGATGGACTGGTGACTTGTAAATGTGTCCCTGTGATGGACTGGTGACTTGTAAATGTGTCCCTGTGATAGACTGGAGACTTGTAAATGTGTCCCTGTGATGGACTGGAGACTTGTGCAAGTGTCCAGGTGATGGACTGGTGACTTGTCCACCTGTCCCTGTGATAGACTTGAGACTTGTCCACGTGTCCCTGTGATGGACTGGAGACTTGTCCAGGTGTCCCTGTGATGGACTGGAGACTTGTCCACGTGTCCCTGTGATGAACTGGTGACTTGTAAATGTGTCCCTGTGATGGACTGGAGACTTGTAAATGTGTCCCTGTGATGGACTGGAGACTTGTAAATGTGTCCCTGTGATGGACTGGAGACTTGTTATTATCACTTGTCAGTTATTATTATTATTTTATTATTATTATTATTATTATTATTATTGTTATTGTTATTGTTATTATTATTATTATTATATTGCTTGTAAATGTATCCCTATGATGGACTGGAGACCTGTCCAGGTGTCCCTGTGATGGACTGGAGACTTGTCCACATGTCCCTGTGATGGACTGGAGACTTGTCCACATGTCCCTGTGATAGACTGGAGACTTGTCCACGTGTCCCTGTGATGGACTGGAGACTGTCCAGGTGTCCCTGTGATGGACTGGTGACTTGTAAATGTGTCCCTGTGATAGACTGGAGACTTGTAAATGTGTCCCTGTGATGGACTGGAGACTTGTAAATGTGTCCCTGTGATGGACTGGAGACTTGTTATTATTATAAGTTGTCAGTTATTATTATTATTATTATTATTATTATTATTATTATTATTATTA
>JBBPBX010096335.1:0-13046 GCA_038048925.1 Garcialebias charrua | reverse complement strand
CGGCCGTGGCGTAGTGGTAATGGCAGTCGTCCCCTGATCGGAAGGTTGGCGGTTCGAATCCCGGTTCCCCACACCATGTGTCGTTGTGTCCTTGGGCAAGACACTTAACCCCGAGTTGCTCCCGGTAGGACTGGAAAGCACCTTGCATGGTAGTCTGCCGCTACCGGTGTATGAATGTGTGTAGCATTCAATGTGTGTGTAGCACTTTGAGATTTTCACTAATGAAAAGTGCGTTATAAATTGAATTCATTATTATTATTATCATACGCAAGTATTTTTTTCATTCAACCTTTATTTAAAGAGATAAGTCACATTGAGCCTTGAAGATTCATTTACAAGTGAGATCTGTTGGACAGACAATAAAAGTGGTGAAAAATGACACATAGGGTTTGGAGACAAAAAATATTCCTAACAAATTTTTGTTCTCTTTTTGAAAGTCAAAAATGTGGTAATGAAAAAAATCTTGCATACAATCAAATAATGACGCCGACATTACACAGAGGGGGGACGGGGGGGACTCAAGGGTGGTGAGCAGCCATAGATAGCATGCAGAGGCACTGCAGAGTTCAGATTTTGATTTGATTTGATTTGATGTTTATTCATTCATTTTAAAAGAACAATACAAGTCAATTTCATCAGATACAAGATTACAAGTAGGATAAAATGAAAGGAGCAGAAAGAAGATGAAATCTTATTATATCTGCCCCTTATTTCACAGTTTGTTCAACCAATGATAACCTTCAAACTACATCACAAAATGAATAATTCTACTTACTTTTACTAACTGTAATACACAAACTACATCACAAAATGAATAATTCTACTTAATTTATCTAACTGTAATACACAAACTACATCACAAAATGAATAATTCTACTTAATTTTTCTAACTGTAATACACAAACTACATCATTCTAACTGTAATACACAAACTACATCAGAAAATGAATAATTCTACTTAATTTTTCTAACTGTAATACACAAACTACATCACAAAATGAATAACTCTACTTAATTTTTCTAACTGTAATACACAACACACTAAGCTACATCATCAGTCAACATAAGTGTAATACACAAACACACTAAGTTACATCATATATAGTTTTTGAGCAAGTCCTTTTTGACCTTTTTCTTAAATGTATACATTGATTTTGCATTTTTAACATCACTCTCCAGAGCATTCCACAATCGAACTCCCTGAATTGAGGTAGACCGTCCCTTTAAGCTGGTTCTGAATTGTGGTTTGATGAATATCTCTGTCCCTTTGAGATTGTAATAATTTTGTCTTTTTATAAAATTTCTTTGGATATTTAAAGGTAATGTGTTATTATGAGCCCTATACATAACTGATAAAATACTATATTCTACCAATTCCTGGAATTTCAATAAATTTAGCTGAAGAAACAAGGTGTTTGATGGGTGACTGAAATGTTTTCTGGTGATTACTCTTACAGCTCTCTTTTGTAAAATAAAAACAGGCTTTGTAATTGTTTTGCACGCTTTTCCCCAAACCTCAATACAATAGATTAAATGTGGAACAATGATTGTGTTATACAACATATACAGAGCTTTATCAATTAAAAAATCCCTGACTTTATACAGTACTGCAATTGATCTAGCTATTTTTGTTTTAATGGAATTTACATGATGTTTCCATGTCAGTTTGTCATCAATGATAACACCCAGAAACTTCACTTCACTCACTTTACAGATCACAACATCTTCAATTTCAAATGGATCGTCAACAATTCTCTTTTTGTTACTGAATATCATGTAATTAGTTTTATCTAAATTCAAAGATAATTTGTTTAAAGGTTCAGTATGCAGTTTCTGTAGAACTGCAGCAGTTAGAAATATTTTCAACAGGCAAAGCATTCTGATCCCTCCCCCTCAGAGCCATATGTGGCTCTGCCCCCTTGTGGTCTGTTGAATTTCAAATTCAAGCTCTGTTTTTATTGGCTGATTCAAATTCAAGCTCTGTTTTTATTGGCTGGTTACAAACTCTGTTTTTATTGGCTGGAAAATGGCGGGTCACCTTTTCTTTTTAGAAATGCTTATTTACCACCTGGAGAAGCAAGGGGACAATATTTTTTTTAAATTTTTTTTCAGAGATTACCTGGCTAACATCAGTCTGTCAGGAGGTAGTGACAGAGTGAAGAAATATGTTCATAAAAAAAGCTACATACTGCAGCTTTAATTTAAACCAAGTTTGTATTTTTTATGAATTCTGTTTTCATCATATCCAAAATCTGTTTTATGTCTTTACCCGAACAGAAAAATGTGGTGTCATCGGCAAAAAGAACACATTTAAGAAGTCCTGACACATTTACCAAGTCATTCACATATAAAATAAATAACTTTGGTCCAAGCACAGAGCCCTGAGGAACTCCACAATTGATATCACGGAGGTCAGATCTAACATCATTTATTTGCACAAACTGTTTCCTATCTTTCAAATAGCTAGATACCCACTGTAATGCTGGTCCTCTAATACCATATTTATTTAGTTTTTCAAGGAGAATGGTGTGGTCAATGGTATCAAATGCTTTTTTTAGATCAACAAAAACACTAACACAGTACTGTTTATGATCGACAGCATTAGTTATTTGTTCCATTAAATCCATGAGAGCCATTGATGTAGAGTTTTTTCCTCTAAACCCATACTGACTGCTACTTAAAATATTTTGTTTATCAATAAATTGATCCAATCTGGTCACAAATAGTTTTTCTAGAATTTTTGAGAACTGTGGTAACAAGGATATTGGCCTATAATTATTGAATACACATTTATCACCATTTTTAAAAAGAGGAATTACCTTTGCTACTTTCATGTTATCTGGAAATATTCCTGTTGAAAAAGATAAATTGCATATATATGTAAACGGTTCAATAACATAACTCATTATTTCTTTTACGAACATCATATCCATGTCCACCCAGTCTTTTGATCTCTTGTCTGAGAGATTTTTTACCATTTTCATAATTTCCTCTTTGTTAGTTCCATTAAGAAAAATACTGTTGGTGCAGCTTTTAATTGAATGACACACATTATTATCTACTTTTGGTATTTTAGCTGCAAGGCTTGATCCAATATTTACAAAATATTGATTAGATTCATTTACGATATGCTGGTGAAGATTCTCAGTCGTCCAGGACATGATAAATCAAAAAGGCGTTCAATACAAGATCAACTGGACTTTATTTGTAACAGAAAAACGTTTCGACTCCCATCCGGGAGGCATTTTCAATTCCATAAATTGAATTGGAATAGAGAAAGCCTCCCGGATGGGAGATCTGTTTGATAAACAGATCAGTTCTGTTGTCAAGACCAGCTTTTTCCAACTCCGTCTGCTCTCCAAAGTCAAGTCATTTCTTAGTCGTGGTGATCTGGAGAAGGCCATCCATGCCTTTGTGACCTCCAGACTTGACTATTGTAATGCTTTGTATCTTGGCATTAATCAATCCTCCATCTCCCGTTTACAGCTTGTACAGAACTCTGCCGCGCGCTTTTTGACCAACACACGAAAATATGAACACATCACTCCTGTCCTGTCCTCTCTACACTGGCTCCCAGTTCAGTTCAGGATACAGTTCAAGTTGCTGCTGTTTGTTTTCAAAGCTCTGAATGGACTTGCTCCCCTCTACATCTCAGAACTTCTGAAAGCCCATCAGCCTGGCAGGGACTTACGATCTGCCAGTCAACACCTGCTGGAGGTGCCTCGCTCGAGGTACAAGCAATGGGGAGACCGGTCATTTTCTGTTGCCGGCCCAAAAGCCTGGAACAGCCTCCCCCTTGAGCTGCGTGCCACCTCTGATCTGACTCTGTTCAAAACCAAACTGAAGACCCACTTGTTCAAAAAAGCTTTCAGTGTGTAACTTTTATTATTTTGTATTTTAGTATGTAGCATCTTTATTTCAATTGCATTTTTATTTCACTTGTTCAAAAAAGCTTTCTGTGTGTAACTTTTATTACTTGTGTTATTTTAGTATGTAGCATTTTTTATTTCCATTGCCTTCTTTTATCGCTGTGGTTTCTTATTCTATTTTCATTGATCTATTGTTCCCGTTTATTTTTCTTTTTATCCTGTTAAGCACCTTGGTCAATGCAAGGCATTGTGGAAGGTGCTATACAAATAAAGTTTATTATTATTATTATTATCATGTATTTCTTTGTCATCTTTCACAAAATATTTTGCAATGTTCGTTTTCACTTTATGACTTTTTAGAACATCATTTATAACTCACCATGTTGTTTTAGTGTCACCATTACTCTTGTTTAATAAATCACTATAGTATTCTTTCTTGCATTTTCTTATAATCATTACCAATTTATTTTTATATTTTTTATATTTTTCTTCAGCTTGTTGTGTTCTCGTTTTTAAGAAACATGAATACAAGTAATTTTTTTACAAGCATTTCTCAACCCTTTAGTCATCCAAGGTTGGTCGACAATATTTCTTTTTCTACGATTTCTTTGCACACAATTCTTTTCATACAGAGCTTCTAAAATGTTCATAAATTCATCATATGATCTGTTAACATCATCAATATACACGTCCTTCCAGTTTTGCTTCTGTAAATCATCTTTTAATTGATCCATAGCTTTTTTTTATGTGTTTATTTTTTTTTCTTAATTGTAACTTCTTTTATAATAATAATAATAATAATAATAATAATCATTTTATTTAAAAGCGCCTTTCATGACACCCAAGGACACTTAACAAACCAACACAGTGAATACAGAGCAAACATTATCAGCGACAAATTGAAATATAAAATACATAAAGGATATAAAATGGAAGATAAAAATACATTTAGTAAAGTTAATGATAAGCTAGTCTAAAGAGATGTGTTTTCAGGGCAGTCTTGAACAGAGAAAGGGAGGTGGTGTTTCGAAGGTCGGGCGGTAGAGCGTTCCAGAGGTGAGGGGCAGAGCAGGTGAAGGCCCTGCTCCCCATGGTGGAGAGGCGGGCAGAGGGTACATGGAGTTGTAGTGAAGAGGAGGACCTGAGAGAGCGTGATGGGATGGAGATTTGTAGGAGGTCAGATAGATAAGGAGGGGCAAGGTTGTGGATAGCTTTGAACGTGAGGAGTAGAATTTTGAAGATGATGCGTGATTTAACCGGGAGCCAGTGGAGCTGCTGCAGGACAGGAGTGATGTGATCATAGTAGGAGGTTTGAGTGATGACACGGGCAGCTGAGTTCTGGACCATCTGTAACTTGTGGAGAGATTTGTTGGGGAGGCCGTAGAGAAGGGAGTTGCAGTAGTCAATACGGGAAGTCACAAGACTGTGCACCAGGATGGCTGTGGAGCGGGGCGTGAGAGAAGGACGGAGACGGTTAATATTACGGAGGTGGAAATAGGCAGACCGAGTAATATTGTTGATGTGTGAAGTGAAGGAGAGAGTGGTGTCGAGGATGACACCGAGGCTCTTGACCTGAGGGGAGGGGGATAGCAGAGAGTTGTTAAGGGGGACGAGAAGATGTTCTGATTTTGAAATAGAGTTTTTGGTACCGACGAGAATGACTTCTGTTTTGTTGCTGTTTAGTTGAAGGAAATTGTTAGAAAACCAGTGATTTAGCTCGTTGAGACAGTCGGTGAGGATGGAGGGTGGGTGGGTGGAGTTTGGTTTTGATGACAAGTAGAGCTGCGTGTCATCAGCATAGCAGTGGAAATGGATGCCGTGTTTGCGGAAGATGTGGCCTAGAGGAAGGAGGTAAATGATGAAGAGGAGGGGTCCGAGGACAGAGCCTTGGGGGACACCCGTGGAGACAGGGGAAGACTGGGAACGGAAAGATTTTTGTAATGTTTTGATCATTTCTGTAGATAGTGAAAACTGGTAAATGATCACTTAAATCAGTTGTTAAGATACCACCTGTCACATCCCCATTTGTTATATTTGTGAAAATGTTGTCAATTATCGTAGCACTATGAGTTGTAATTCTTGTTGGTTTTGATATTAACGGATAAAGATTTAAACTATACATTGAATTTAGAAATGTGCTGATGTTATTTGAATCTGTTTTATTTCCCAGGTCAATATTAAAGTCTCCACACAAGAAAACTTTTTTATTTAAACTCTTTTCCAGTAGTTGTATGATTTTATCGGTGAATATTTCTATATTTGATCCTGGTGATCGATATACACAACTTATGGATATGTTTTTAGCATTTTCGTTTAATATTTCTATTGTTATTATTTCCATAAGATTGTCAACAATTATTGACATTTCATTAATTATTCTACACTTTATTTCATTTTTGACAAATAGAGCTACTCCACCACCTTTTTTATTGTTTCTGTTTAAATGATATAATTCATATCCTTCGATGTGAACATTATTTTTGTTTTCAGATAAAATCACTCAGTTCATATACAGTAGTTCCCTCTGGAGAGATCTGTGCACACTCGGGGGTGGGGGGCTGCCGAGGACGGCCAGAGGCGAATCCAGAGTCCTGAAATGATGACAGAATGTTTATTCAGCTGGGCTCCTCTGAAAAGTCTGTGGAATTCCTCAGTAGAAGGTTTGGGAGGGTGAGAGCGTCAGGTTTACAAAACTTCTCAGGCGTGTTGAGATAAGACGGCCTGTCAAGGCCAGTCAGGGAGCCAAATGTCAGATAAACACAATTGTTTTGGGGACAGGCAGAACTTTAATGACATCTACCTTCAGTCTGTGTCGGTCCACTCGCTTCCAAAAAGTCCAAATTAAAATGACCATACCAATGGAACGTGCCTGAGAAAATCCCCAAGATCTAATCCATTCAGCCAAAAGTCTAGTTTCTTGAGACATGAATCAAGTCATCATGTAAGGCAGACAGCCTGACCAGGTCCAGCTTTGCTGCAGACGACTTCGTTGTTTGTTGATAGACCAGCAACCAGCCGAATCCAAAAAGTTTTTATCCGCATATAGAGGGGATCCCTCGATTGACTCAGAGGAGGCGGCCCTTGGATGAAGGTTGAAGACTAACGTTGGAGTTGCAGGTCCCCAGATCGAAGGTTGTAGGCTGGATGGTTTCCAGTCGGTGCCACTCTGCCATTGTATGATCATGGTTTTATGCTGTTACCAATGTTGATCACTTCTTCATATGATGAATAGAACTATGCCAAATATGAATTATATGTCAGAATGACTTGATCAGTGTTGTTTAGAAATTAGAAAAACAGTTTGATCAGATATTCACTTCACTGGTGACTATTTGTCTTTCTGTTCTCTTAACATTCTTCCTCTGTTCTTAAAACAGTCTGCTTCTTGTTTTCTAAACATTTCTAACTGACGTTCACCTGACGTCAACAAATCTCCTCCCATTCACTGGTCGAGTGAGCCAATGAAACGGAGAGGAAACTCTGACATCAGGTCCTGTTAAGAGTTCCAGCTTCCTGGAACTTCCAGTGCCTGAGGGAGTCTAAGATGAACAGACTTTCTCTTTTTCTGCTGTGGACGGCGAGTCATGAGCAGTGCTGGACTGGCCATCGGGCATACCGGGCAAATTCCCGGTGGGCCGTCAGTGATTTATGCGATTTATGGGCCGCCCGGGCGGTCCTGTCACTCATGAACCAAAAAAATAAATTATAGCTATTTTTTTGTCAATCGCGACGGCCGATTGGTTGATTTTCTTGAACGACATCGAGCTAATCCAATGAAATCTCTCAGCACTCTTCCGACCAGCCCCTCCCCTTCACTCGCCATCAAGCTGCTGCGGTTGTGAAACCTGACACCAGCGTGCCTGACAGAAACTGGACTGAGGTGCTCACACGGAGCTGAGGTAAAGTTCCTCCTCCTACCTGCAGCTGAGAGGAGGACGAGTGATAGACAGGACTCAAGGAGTGACGTGACGTCTGCTCTATGCGACCTAAGTTTCAGCACGGCATCAAGTTGCAGCACGCGTTAGCACTTAGCATTATTAGCATGTTGTTGCGGTCTCCTGTTTTGTTGTTAAAAGACCAGCGCAAATTAAAGCTGTGCACGCTGTTTCACAAGACCTGCAGCAGCAACACACGTCACTTGAACGGACTAACCACATCATCCGAACGTGAACGAAGAAAACAGCTTGTAAACACCGATCAGCAGCTGCAACTTTTATCAGGTAATTCAAATCATTCCAGATCAATAACACAAATTGTAGGAGTTTTTAATGATCTCTGAATCATGTCTGAAATGTTGTTGATGTGCAGGCTTTACTAAACGCTGCTAAGACGTCTTCCATCACGTCAACACTTCAGCACTTTATGAAAAAACTCAGACTGATAGTGTCAGCATGTCCTGGAGCCCTGATGATGAGAGATGATGAGAGATTCAACCACCTCAACTGCTCAAAAAGAGGTATTGTTCTTTTACGATTACTGTACTATTACCTTTTTAATTTAAAATTATAATCTTATTAACTTTTTTTAACTTGTCTGGGCCTCTGGACATTCAAAAAACAAAACAAAACAATTGTAGAAACGTTTCATCTTTCATCAGAAAGACTTCCTCAGTCTGAGGTGCTGTATTCAGCTCAGTCTTATAAATATCACCCTCTCACTGTGGAAACTCTGGAACAACCTGCCCCCCAACATTAGACAGGCCTCCTCCCTTCACATGTTCAAATCCCTGCTAAAAAATCATCTTTTCTCTATTATTTCAAACTGTGTGAGCTGACGTAGTGTATATATTTTTTTTTACTGTGTTTTCATTTTAATATTGTTCTTATACATTTTTATTATACTTTTACCGCTGTTAATATCATAATTTTTACCATTGGTGTGTGATACTGTTCTGTACATTTTTAAACCTCTTTTGTGTTGTGTGTGTGAAGCACCTTGATAACAGTTTATCTGTTTTAACTGTGCTATATAAATAAAATAGACTTGACTTGACTCACAGTGGATCAACCAGTTTGTTGATGACAGCTGAAACCAGCTGCTCACATGAGCAAGGAGGACCATCAGCCTAACAATGGATCATTAGCACCCTGATGGTTGTTTGCTATTCACAGAGGGCTGAGTGATACTAGCAACAACAGCATTGTAAGAGGGGGACAGTTGAACCCGGAGGCCTCCACCTCTGTTTAATGATGGACGGTTTCTTTTCACAAAGATGACCTCCTTTACTCCTCTCTCAAACCATCGTTCCTCTCTATCAAGGATGTGAACATCTTCATCCCTGAAAGAGTTGGCCTATACAAACGTATTGTTCACTTGAAACATTTTCAAAATAATCATTTTATAAGTCTTTTTTGTAAACATATTATTTGTTTAGTGAAGTAAAGACACTATTTTTTATATAAAGCAAGTATTNGAAACCAGCTGCTCACATGAGCAAGGAGGACCATCAGCCTAACAATGGATCATTAGCACCCTGATGGTTGTTTGCTATTCACAGAGGGCTGAGTGATACTAGCAACAACAGCATTGTAAGAGGGGGACAGTTGAACCCGGAGGCCTCCACCTCTGTTTAATGATGGACGGTTTCTTTTCACAAAGATGACCTCCTTTACTCCTCTCTCAAACCATTGTTCCTCTCTATCAAGGATGTGAACATCTTCATCCCTGAAAGAGTTGGCCTATACAAACGTATTGTTCACTTGAAACATTTTCAAAATAATCATTTTATAAGTCTTTTTTGTAAACATATTATTTGTTTAGTGAAGTAAACACACTATTTTTTATATAAAGCAAGTAATAATAATAATAAATTCAATTTATACCGCACTTTTCATTAATAAAAATCTCAAAGTGCTATCAAAGTATTTCTTTATTCATTCAACCTTCATTTATGATATTGAAATCAAGAAATACCTTATTTTTTATCAAAAGTATTTATGTTTTATAAAGTCAAGAAAGACCATTATGTTTTTTGAATATTTTTAATTGGTAATTATTTTATTAAAACATTTAAATTTTTTATGTATTGTGACAGAGGGTTCTTGTTAGCAGCTGCTGAAAGTAACTAATAAATTAGAGAGAGAGAGAGAGAGAGAGAGAGAGAGAGAGAGAGAGAGTCTTTATTGTCATTTGCACCGCATGTGGTACATGTGATGAAAACGAGATTATGTACACGAGGTCCCAGTTACATCCAACAACAAATGAAAGAGAAAAACAGTAATAACATCTAGAACTAACTAAGAAAAACATCAACTAGTAATACACTAAGCCTAATATAGTGGGAATAAACAGCAGCACGAACATGAGTTTGTATGAGCAGATGGCAAAATAACAAATTAACAAAGCAAATTAGCAACAGAGCAAATTAACTTAGTAATCTAACTTAGTTACTTTCCAAATCAAGTAATCAGTAACTTAACTAAGTTACTTTTCCCAAGCACTAATCAGTAACTTAACTAAGTTACTTTTTCAATGTAACTATGCCATCACTGTGGGCCACTCTGCTCAAAATGCCCGGGCCGATTTTTTGTCCCTGTCCAGCCCTGGTCATGAGTCAAAGACCCCGTTCTATCAGCAAAAGACTTATAACATGCTAGTTATAAAGTCCAAACCGAGCATAAGCTCCACTTAGAACGAATTTTCTTACACTTATGTACAATGACAAAAGTAGTAATTAAGCAACTAGAAAACAATGCTTCACTGCTTCAACTCACTCTTGCCGTCAGATTCCAACATGCAACACACAAGAAAAACAGTTCTCAGCTTTATAACGATAAATCCTGTGGATTTAAATGGTTGCTCTTGTTAGTTTTTGTTGTGGGTTTTAGACTTAGCGTTTCTAAGTTTTTTATTTTTTTTTATTCATTTATTTGTTCATTTTACATTTTGTAAAGAAAAAACATTTTTACATTATAACAGTATAATGAAAGAAGAAAAAAAAAACATAAAATGAAAGGAGACAGGGAGAAGACAAAATCTTATTTTACCTGCCCCTTATAGATAGATAGATATAGATTTATTTGTCCCCTTAGGGAAATTAATTTGCAACATTTGTCAGCAGGCATTGACATAAAGGACATACTTATACATACATACATGACATCATCATCCATCATTACAGCAAAGATGTTTCAGCTCAGTAATTCATGATACCTTAGTATTATTTAATGATTTAATTGCTTGTGGTATGAAAGAAAATTTTGTTCTGTTTCTTGAGAATAAAGGAAGGCCATACCTTCGCCCTGAAGGAAGCAACTCAAATGAAGATCTTAGGGGATGTGTGTCGTCTGCTATAATCTTGTTTGCCTTCCTCATAACTCTGTCCATGTATATCTTTTCCATACTTGGCAGAGTGGTCCCTAACAGTTTGCTGGCTGTAGTTACTATACTTCTCAAGGATTTCTTCTGAGCCTCTGTAGCATTGCCAAACCAACAGATGTTACAAAACGTTAAAATACCTTCAATAAAAGCAGAATAAAACATTAAAAGCATTGAGTTATTGACTCTAAGGCCCTGTACACACGTAGCCTGGTGTTTGAAAAACGAATATTTGCACACAAAAAATATCTCTGTCCATACATGTTCGAATATTTAAAATGTTTGTTTACATGTCCCGTTTTTTTCACCACAGAACGTTGTAAAGTTGTAATGAATAAGCTGAACCCATAGGTGGCAGTGTAGTGCTGTCACAACCCTTCACCCATGCAGCCGCGACTTCCTGTTATTTATTTATTTATTTTCTTTCGTTTGTGTGGACAGACCGTGAGGTTTAACTACTATTAAATACCGTGTTGGAGTACAAAGTTAATAAAACGCAGCAAAATGTCGACTAGGAATCATGTCAGAGCAGGTATGTTGACTTTTTAGTGCTTTTTTTAGAGCATTATGTGACGTGACCGCCGCTCCAGCTGGACCGGCAGACCCGGTTCTGCCGGTCCAGCTGGAGCAGAAAGCTCCGTTCTGAAAGTTCACACGCAGACTCGAAAACGGAGAGTTCTCAAATCTTCACTTTGGCCGGAGTTTTGTTATTATTTGTTTATAGTTATGTAGCAAGTGTGTAAAAAATGTTTATATTTCACCCCAAATCCATCTTCATAATCTGTTTTTCTTGATTTCTGAACTGCATTTTATTTTGGCGGAGAAGCTTTTATTTTCTTGTTTCCTGTTTCCGCGTCACATCCTCTGTATTGCCGCGCATTCCCGCTCTCTCCTCCAGATTGCGCCGTGCTGCGCTGGAGAGAGGTAGGTGTCACAGCAGCTGTCTTCTGTTTGTGTATTAAAGTATTCAAAATGTTCTTAAAAGTATATTCTGTAAACTCACAACTTGATATATATCGTTTTTAAACTGTTTTATGTTTAGTGCAGCACACTATTGGGTGTTTAATCCCCAAGTTACTGACATTTGTCGAGGTTTCATGCCAATGTGGTTCTTTTTTTTGTTCTTCTGATTGGTTAAGGTGTGTGTGGGGAGGCCAGAGCCTGAAAACTGCTGTACTAAATGTACTCTTGTTTTAAACAGGTATGTGAGTTCTTTCAAAATGCTATCTAGATGTTAAGTTAATGTATTAGTACATTTTCATGTTATAATGGAATCTATTTTTTTTGTTAATTCAATTTGAAATATAAGAATTGTAACTGTTGGGCAGAATAGTTCTGTTTGTGTTTTATTTTAATAGTTTTTGAATGAATGGAGAGTTTACTTTATTATTTATGAATTTCTGAGAATTTTGGTTGGTTTCAACACATTCCGGTCAGATTGCGCCGTGCTGCGCTGGAGAGAGGTGTGTGTGGGGAGGCCAGAGCCTGAAAACTGCTGTACTAAATGTACTCTTGTTTTAAACAGAATAAACCTGCCCTACTGCTGCAGTCCTCGTCTGCTGATTCTTTTTACCCGTGACACAACGCAGAGTACAGACGAGTCAGATGTGGACGGTTACATTGGTGCCGTGACGACCCGGATGCACACTGCTTCGGACAAGTTCATCGTGGTTCGTGAAGAGTGGATCAACGTCAGCTGGTCGCCTGAGGTTGCTTGTTACATTAACACATCTATACAAACTGAATACATGTAGTATGACGGAGTTGAATGTGGAATAGTGTTTTGCTCGAGCAACAGAAATAATTTTATATATTTGTTTTTATGTAAAGAACTGTAAAAAAAAACAAAAAAAACAAAAA
>JBBPBX010096334.1:0-13046 GCA_038048925.1 Garcialebias charrua | reverse complement strand
AGCATCCTAGGTTTTAAAAAGTTGCAGGCATGTTTGCCATCACTGTACAAGATTTTTCTTAATTGATCGAGACAACGAGGTACATTCCAGCACTAGAAAAAAGGTACCCTGCTTTGCCCTTCTGAGGAACCCAGACCTAGACCAGTGGTCATTCTACATTGTTGCAGGAGTTTCAGAGAAACCGAGATGTTTATTTTCTAAAGATGAAAACCCAGTGGCTGTCAATCCCCAAAATAACGTTACAGCAACAACTGGTCCATCCCAACGATCCAGTCCCCCGGCACAGAGTCATATTGTGTATGCTGTTCAGTGGCAGGAGGGCTGTGATCAGTTGTACATCAAGGAAAATAAACAGCCACTTGCCAAAAGGATGGCCCAGCACAGAAGAGCTACATCATCAGGCCAAGACTCTGCTGTTTACACTCATCTGCAAGCCAGCTGTCACTCTTTCATGGATGAAGATGTGCACATCCTTGATAGCGAGGAACATTGGATTGAGAGAGGAGTAAAGGAAGTCATCTTTGTGAAACGAAACTGTCCATCATTAAACATGGGCCCAGACCTCTGTGTTCAACTGTGCCCCTCTTACAATGCTGTCATTACTAATATTACTCATCCCCCTGTGAATAGGAAGTGGTCATCAGAGCTTTAACGACCAATTGCTAGGCTAATGGTCCTCCTTTATCATGTGAACAGCTAGTTGAGAATGTGAAAAACAAACTGGTTGATTGAGAAGGCGCTATTTATAAGATTGACTTTATTACAGCTCCTCAGACTGACAAAGTATTTTGGATAAAAGATTTCAACAATTAATTTATTTCTTTGTTTGTTTTGATAGTTTTTGCATCCGTTCAAAGCACATGACTTAACTTTGCTAGATTTTTCTACCTGGATTCTTGAGCATGCTTCAGTAAAGGTACCCTGCATTGTTTTTACATGAGCCACGAGAAGAGTGCATTATTTTTGCCACTGTTGTCAGTTAAAAAAAACAAGTAATTTCGTTGCTGGAAGGATTCGAACCTTCGCGGGGAGACCCCAATGGATTTCTAGTCCATCGCCTTAACCACTCGGCCACAACAACCACACAATTTAGTTGGAAATACAAGTATGCTGACACAACTTTACCTGAAAATGCAAATGAACAGATGAAAATATAAAAAAATGTCACTACTATATGTTTTCACAAAATACATATTGAGCCAGGAAAGACAACATGTTCAATTTGTATTTTATTAAAAGCATGTTGTAGCATGATACTTTGTAGGAAAGTTGAAATATTGATATGAAACTTTTGCAATGACTTCCTTTAGAACATATGTACACTATTGCCATGCTGTTTAAAAGTAAATTTTGCATTTGAAAAGCCACAGTTGATTTTCATAGCATTGGAAACACATTTTTGTGAAGTTCCAGCGTTGTTGGTAGGGTTCGAACCTACGCGGGGAAACCCCAATGGATTTCAAGTCCATCGCCTTAACCACTCGGCCACAACAACCACACATGTCAAGTGGAGTTCCAAGCATGTGGACACAACTGTACCTGAAAATATAGAAAGGAAAAGATGAAAGAATAACAAGTAGTCACAAGTACCATAATCTCATGGAATACATATTGACCCAGGAAAGAAAACATGCTCAATTTGTATGTTTAAAATCATGTTGTAGCATCATATTTTCGAAGAACGTTGAAATTCTGACATGAAACATTTACAATGACACTTTAGGGTACGTGCACACTATTGCCATGCTGTTTAAAAGTAGATTTAGCATTTAAAATTCCACTGCTCCTTTTTGTTAGACAGGGTACACATGTGAATTTCCAACGTTGTTCGCAGGGCTCGAACCTACGCGGGGAAACCCCAATGGATTTCTAGTCCATCGCCTTAACCACTCGGCCACAACAACACAGCTACTTTCTGCGTCTGGCCCTTTACCATCAAACTGTTTATTTGCAATGTTCCTATTGTCAGTAAAAAGAATATATGAATAAACAAGGTTATAGATTTTAATGCAAAAACTAAAGATCTTATTTTACACGTTTGACAAACAAGCAAAGTCTGAAACTTCTCTACCGTAGCAACAGTAAATGCCTGTTCATTTTTGGAAGACTTATCGTGTTGAATCAATCAAAGAGATTTCTGGATATGAATGAAATTTGATTTCTCAATAATATAGGATTCATTGATCTACCTACGTTTCCTCAAACAAAGTACAAACACTGCGGTGCAAGCACTTTCATTATCCATAAGCCTGTTGATAGACAACACAAAGTGTAGATATTAAACAGAAATGGCAGTTGCCATTTATCACCCAAATGAGGTTTACATTTAAAGCATCCTAGGTTTTAAAAAGTTGCAGGCATGTTTGCCATCACTGTACAAGATTTTTCTTAATTGATCGAGACAACGAGGTACATTCCAGCACTAGAAAAAAGGTACCCTGCTTTGCCCTTCTGAGGAACCCAGACCTAGACCAGTGGTCATTCTACATTGTTGCAGGAGTTTCAGAGAAACCGAGATGTTTATTTTCTAAAGATGAAAACCCAGTGGCTGTCAATCCCCAAAATAACGTTACAGCAACAACTGGTCCATCCCAACGATCCAGTCCCCCGGCACAGAGTCATATTGTGTATGCTGTTCAGTGGCAGGAGGGCTGTGATCAGTTGTACATCAAGGAAAATAAACAGCCACTTGCCAAAAGGATGGCCCAGCACAGAAGAGCTACATCATCAGGCCAAGACTCTGCTGTTTACACTCATCTGCAAGCCAGCTGTCACTCTTTCATGGATGAAGATGTGCACATCCTTGATAGCGAGGAACATTGGATTGAGAGAGGAGTAAAGGAAGTCATCTTTGTGAAACGAAACTGTCCATCATTAAACATGGGCCCAGACCTCTGTGTTCAACTGTGCCCCTCTTACAATGCTGTCATTACTAATATTACTCATCCCCCTGTGAATAGGAAGTGGTCATCAGAGCTTTAACGACCAATTGCTAGGCTAATGGTCCTCCTTTATCATGTGAACAGCTAGTTGAGAATGTGAAAAACAAACTGGTTGATTGAGAAGGCGCTATTTATAAGATTGACTTTATTACAGCTCCTCAGACTGACAAAGTATTTTGGATAAAAGATTTCAACAATTAATTTATTTCTTTGTTTGTTTTGATAGTTTTTGCATCCGTTCAAAGCACATGACTTAACTTTGCTAGATTTTTCTACCTGGATTCTTGAGCATGCTTCAGTAAAGGTACCCTGCATTGTTTTTACATGAGCGACGAGAAGAGTGCATTATTTTTGCCACTGTTGTCAGTTAAAAAAAACAAGTTATTTCGTTGCTGGAAGGATTCGAACCTTCGCGGGGAGACCCCAATGGATTTCTAGTCCATCGCCTTAACCACTCGGCCACAACAACCACACAATTTAGTTGGAAATACAAGTATGCTGACACAACTTTACCTGAAAATGCAAATGAACAGATGAAAATATAAAAAAATGTCACTACTATATGTTTTCACAAAATACATATTGAGCCAGGAAAGACAACATGTTCAATTTGTATTTTATTAAAAGCATGTTGTAGCATGATACTTTGTAGGAAAGTTGAAATATTGATATGAAACTTTTGCAATGACTTCCTTTAGAACATATGTACACTATTGCCATGCTGTTTAAAAGTAAATTTTGCATTTGAAAAGCCACAGTTGATTTTCATAGCATTGGAAACACATTTTTGTGAAGTTCCAGCGTTGTTGGTAGGGTTCGAACCTACGCGGGGAAACCCCAATGGATTTCAAGTCCATCGCCTTAACCACTCGGCCACAACAACCACACATGTCAAGTGGAGTTCCAAGCATGTGGACACAACTGTACCTGAAAATATAGAAAGGAAAAGATGAAAGAATAACAAGTAGTCACAAGTACCATAATCTCATGGAATACATATTGACCCAGGAAAGAAAACATGCTCAATTTGTATGTTTAAAATCATGTTGTAGCATCATATTTTCGAAGAACGTTGAAATTCTGACATGAAACATTTACAATGACACTTTAGGGTACGTGCACACTATTGCCATGCTGTTTAAAAGTAGATTTAGCATTTAAAATTCCACTGCTCCTTTTTGTTAGACAGGGTACACATGTGAATTTCCAACGTTGTTCGCAGGGCTCGAACCTACGCGGGGAAACCCCAATGGATTTCTAGTCCATCGCCTTAACCACTCGGCCACAACAACACAGCTACTTTCTGCGTCTGGCCCTTTACCATCAAACTGTTTATTTGCAATGTTCCTATTGTCAGTAAAAAGAATATATGAATAAACAAGGTTATAGATTTTAATGCAAAAACTAAAGATCTTATTTTACACGTTTGACAAACAAGCAAAGTCTGAAACTTCTCTACCGTAGCAACAGTAAATGCCTGTTCATTTTTGGAAGACTTATCGTGTTGAATCAATCAAAGAGATTTCTGGATATGAATGAAATTTGATTTCTCAATAATATAGGATTCATTGATCTACCTACGTTTCCTCAAACAAAGTACAAACACTGCGGTGCAAGCACTTTCATTATCCATAAGCCTGTTGATAGACAACACAAAGTGTAGATATTAAACAGAAATGGCAGTTGCCATTTATCACCCAAATGAGGTTTACATTTAAAGCATCCTAGGTTTTAAAAAGTTGCAGGCATGTTTGCCATCACTGTACAAGATTTTTCTTAATTGATCGAGACAACGAGGTACATTCCAGCACTAGAAAAAAGGTACCCTGCTTTGCCCTTCTGAGGAACCCAGACCTAGACCAGTGGTCATTCTACATTGTTGCAGGAGTTTCAGAGAAACCGAGATGTTTATTTTCTAAAGATGAAAACCCAGTGGCTGTCAATCCCCAAAATAACGTTACAGCAACAACTGGTCCATCCCAACGATCCAGTCCCCCGGCACAGAGTCATATTGTGTATGCTGTTCAGTGGCAGGAGGGCTGTGATCAGTTGTACATCAAGGAAAATAAACAGCCACTTGCCAAAAGGATGGCCCAGCACAGAAGAGCTACATCATCAGGCCAAGACTCTGCTGTTTACACTCATCTGCAAGCCAGCTGTCACTCTTTCATGGATGAAGATGTGCACATCCTTGATAGCGAGGAACATTGGATTGAGAGAGGAGTAAAGGAAGTCATCTTTGTGAAACGAAACTGTCCATCATTAAACATGGGCCCAGACCTCTGTGTTCAACTGTGCCCCTCTTACAATGCTGTCATTACTAATATTACTCATCCCCCTGTGAATAGGAAGTGGTCATCAGAGCTTTAACGACCAATTGCTAGGCTAATGGTCCTCCTTTATCATGTGAACAGCTAGTTGAGAATGTGAAAAACAAACTGGTTGATTGAGAAGGCGCTATTTATAAGATTGACTTTATTACAGCTCCTCAGACTGACAAAGTATTTTGGATAAAAGATTTCAACAATTAATTTATTTCTTTGTTTGTTTTGATAGTTTTTGCATCCGTTCAAAGCACATGACTTAACTTTGCTAGATTTTTCTACCTGGATTCTTGAGCATGCTTCAGTAAAGGTACCCTGCATTGTTTTTACATGAGCGACGAGAAGAGTGCATTATTTTTGCCACTGTTGTCAGTTAAAAAAAACAAGTTATTTCGTTGCTGGAAGGATTCGAACCTTCGCGGGGAGACCCCAATGGATTTCTAGTCCATCGCCTTAACCACTCGGCCACAACAACCACACAATTTAGCTGGAAATACAAGTATGCTGACACAACTTTACCTGAAAATGCAAATGAACAGATGAAAATATAAAAAAATGTCACTACTATATGTTTTCACAAAATACATATTGAGCCAGGAAAGACAACATGTTCAATTTGTATTTTATTAAAAGCATGTTGTAGCATGATACTTTGTAGGAAAGTTGAAATATTGATATGAAACTTTTGCCATGACTTCCTTTAGAACATATGTACACTATTGCCATGCTGTTTAAAAGTAAATTTTGCATTTGAAAAGCCACAGTTGATTTTCATAGCATTGGAAACACATTTTTGTGAAGTTCCAGCGTTGTTGGTAGGGTTCGAACCTACGCGGGGAAACCCCAATGGATTTCAAGTCCATCGCCTTAACCACTCGGCCACAACAACCACACATGTCAAGTGGAGTTCCAAGCATGTGGACACAACTGTACCTGAAAATATAGAAAGGAAAAGATGAAAGAATAACAAGTAGTCACAAGTACCATAATCTCATGGAATACATATTGACCCAGGAAAGAAAACATGCTCAATTTGTATGTTTAAAATCATGTTGTAGCATCATATTTTCGAAGAACGTTGAAATTCTGACATGAAACATTTACAATGACACTTTAGGGTACGTGCACACTATTGCCATGCTGTTTAAAAGTAGATTTAGCATTTAAAATTCCACTGCTCCTTTTTGTTAGACAGGGTACACATGTGAATTTCCAACGTTGTTCGCAGGGCTCGAACCTACGCGGGGAAACCCCAATGGATTTCTAGTCCATCGCCTTAACCACTCGGCCACAACAACACAGCTACTTTCTGCGTCTGGCCCTTTACCATCAAACTGTTTATTTGCAATGTTCCTATTGTCAGTAAAAAGAATATATGAATAAACAAGGTTATAGATTTTAATGCAAAAACTAAAGATCTTATTTTACACGTTTGACAAACAAGCAAAGTCTGAAACTTCTCTACCGTAGCAACAGTAAATGCCTGTTCATTTTTGGAAGACTTATCGTGTTGAATCAATCAAAGAGATTTCTGGATATGAATGAAATTTGATTTCTCAATAATATAGGATTCATTGATCTACCTACGTTTCCTCAAACAAAGTACAAACACTGCGGTGCAAGCACTTTCATTATCCATAAGCCTGTTGATAGACAACACAAAGTGTAGATATTAAACAGAAATGGCAGTTGCCATTTATCACCCAAATGAGGTTTACATTTAAAGCATCCTAGGTTTTAAAAAGTTGCAGGCATGTTTGCCATCACTGTACAAGATTTTTCTTAATTGATCGAGACAACGAGGTACATTCCAGCACTAGAAAAAAGGTACCCTGCTTTGCCCTTCTGAGGAACCCAGACCTAGACCAGTGGTCATTCTACATTGTTGCAGGAGTTTCAGAGAAACCGAGATGTTTATTTTCTAAAGATGAAAACCCAGTGGCTGTCAATCCCCAAAATAACGTTACAGCAACAACTGGTCCATCCCAACGATCCAGTCCCCCGGCACAGAGTCATATTGTGTATGCTGTTCAGTGGCAGGAGGGCTGTGATCAGTTGTACATCAAGGAAAATAAACAGCCACTTGCCAAAAGGATGGCCCAGCACAGAAGAGCTACATCATCAGGCCAAGACTCTGCTGTTTACACTCATCTGCAAGCCAGCTGTCACTCTTTCATGGATGAAGATGTGCACATCCTTGATAGCGAGGAACATTGGATTGAGAGAGGAGTAAAGGAAGTCATCTTTGTGAAACGAAACTGTCCATCATTAAACATGGGCCCAGACCTCTGTGTTCAACTGTGCCTCTCTTACAATGCTGTCATTACTAATATTACTCATCCCCCTGTGAATAGGAAGTGGTCATCAGAGCTTTAACGACCAATTGCTAGGCTAATTGTCCTCCTTTATCATGTGAACAGCTAGTTGAGAATGTGAAAAACAAACTGGTTGATTGAGAAGGCGCTATTTATAAGATTGACTTTATTACAGCTCCTCAGACTGACAAAGTATTTTGGATAAAAGATTTCAACAATTAATTTATTTCTTTGTTTGTTTTGATAGTTTTTGCATCCGTTCAAAGCACATGACTTAACTTTGCTAGATTTTTCTACCTGGATTCTTGAGCATGCTTCAGTAAAGGTACCCTGCATTGTTTTTACATGAGCGACGAGAAGAGTGCATTATTTTTGCCACTGTTGTCAGTTAAAAAAAACAAGTTATTTCGTTGCTGGAAGGATTCGAACCTTCGCGGGGAGACCCCAATGGATTTCTAGTCCATCGCCTTAACCACTCGGCCACAACAACCACACAATTTAGTTGGAAATACAAGTATGCTGACACAACTTTACCTGAAAATGCAAATGAACAGATGAAAATATAAAAAAATGTCACTACTATATGTTTTCACAAAATACATATTGAGCCAGGAAAGACAACATGTTCAATTTGTATTTTATTAAAAGCATGTTGTAGCATGATACTTTGTAGGAAAGTTGAAATATTGATATGAAACTTTTGCCATGACTTCCTTTAGAACATATGTACACTATTGCCATGCTGTTTAAAAGTAAATTTTGCATTTGAAAAGCCACAGTTGATTTTCATAGCATTGGAAACACATTTTTGTGAAGTTCCAGCGTTGTTGGTAGGGTTCGAACCTACGCGGGGAAACCCCAATGGATTTCAAGTCCATCGCCTTAACCACTCGGCCACAATTTTGCATTTGAAAAGCCACAGTTGATTTTCATAGCATTGGAAACACATTTTTGTGAAGTTCCAGCGTTGTTGGTAGGGTTCGAACCTACGCGGGGAAACCCCAATGGATTTCAAGTCCATCGCCTTAACCACTCGGCCACAACAACCACACATGTCAAGTGGAGTTCCAAGCATGTGGACACAACTGTACCTGAAAATATAGAAAGGAAAAGATGAAAGAATAACAAGTAGTCACAAGTACCATAATCTCATGGAATACATATTGACCCAGGAAAGAAAACATGCTCAATTTGTATGTTTAAAATCATGTTGTAGCATCATATTTTCGAAGAACGTTGAAATTCTGACATGAAACATTTACAATGACACTTTAGGGTACGTGCACACTATTGCCATGCTGTTTAAAAGTAGATTTAGCATTTAAAATTCCACTGCTCCTTTTTGTTAGACAGGGTACACATGTGAATTTCCACTGCTCCTTTTTGTTAGACAGGGTACACATGTGAATTTCCAACGTTGTTCGCAAGGCTCGAACCTACGCGGGGAAACCCCAATGGATTTCTAGTCCATCGCCTTAACCACTCGGCCACAACAACACAGCTTCCTTCTGCGTCTGGCCCTTTACCATCAAACTGTTTATTTGCAATGTTCCTATTGTCAGTAAAAAGAATATATGAATAAACAAGGTTATAGATTTTAATGCAAAAACTAAAGATCTTATTTTACACGTTTGACAAACAAGCAAAGTCTGAAACTTCTCTACCGTAGCAACAGTAAATGCCTGTTCATTTTTGGAAGACTTATCGTGTTGAATCAATCAAAGAGATTTCTGGATATGAATGAAATTTGATTTCTCAATAATATAGGATTCATTGATCTACCTACGTTTCCTCAAACAAAGTACAAACACTGCGGTGCAAGCACTTTCATTATCCATAAGCCTGTTGATAGACAACACAAAGTGTAGATATTAAACAGAAATGGCAGTTGCCATTTATCACCCAAATGAGGTTTACATTTAAAGCATCCTAGGTTTTAAAAAGTTGCAGGCATGTTTGCCATCACTGTACAAGATTTTTCTTAATTGATCGAGACAACGAGGTACATTCCAGCACTAGAAAAAAGGTACCCTGCTTTGCCCTTCTGAGGAACCCAGACCTAGACCAGTGGTCATTCTACATTGTTGCAGGAGTTTCAGAGAAACCGAGATGTTTATTTTCTAAAGATGAAAACCCAGTGGCTGTCAATCCCCAAAATAACGTTACAGCAACAACTGGTCCATCCCAACGATCCAGTCCCCCGGCACAGAGTCATATTGTGTATGCTGTTCAGTGGCAGGAGGGCTGTGATCAGTTGTACATCAAGGAAAATAAACAGCCACTTGCCAAAAGGATGGCCCAGCACAGAAGAGCTACATCATCAGGCCAAGACTCTGCTGTTTACACTCATCTGCAAGCCAGCTGTCACTCTTTCATGGATGAAGATGTGCACATCCTTGATAGCGAGGAACATTGGATTGAGAGAGGAGTAAAGGAAGTCATCTTTGTGAAACGAAACTGTCCATCATTAAACATGGGCCCAGACCTCTGTGTTCAACTGTGCCCCTCTTACAATGCTGTCATTACTAATATTACTCATCCCCCTGTGAATAGGAAGTGGTCATCAGAGCTTTAACGACCAATTGCTAGGCTAATGGTCCTCCTTTATCATGTGAACAGCTAGTTGAGAATGTGAAAAACAAACTGGTTGATTGAGAAGGCGCTATTTATAAGATTGACTTTATTACAGCTCCTCAGACTGACAAAGTATTTTGGATAAAAGATTTCAACAATTAATTTATTTCTTTGTTTGTTTTGATAGTTTTTGCATCCGTTCAAAGCACATGACTTAACTTTGCTAGATTTTTCTACCTGGATTCTTGAGCATGCTTCAGTAAAGGTACCCTGCATTGTTTTTACATGAGCCACGAGAAGAGTGCATTATTTTTGCCACTGTTGTCAGTTAAAAAAAACAAGTAATTTCGTTGCTGGAAGGATTCGAACCTTCGCGGGGAGACCCCAATGGATTTCTAGTCCATCGCCTTAACCACTCGGCCACAACAACCACACAATTTAGTTGGAAATACAAGTATGCTGACACAACTTTACCTGAAAATGCAAATGAACAGATGAAAATATAAAAAAATGTCACTACTATATGTTTTCACAAAATACATATTGAGCCAGGAAAGACAACATGTTCAATTTGTATTTTATTAAAAGCATGTTGTAGCATGATACTTTGTAGGAAAGTTGAAATATTGATATGAAACTTTTGCCATGACTTCCTTTAGAACATATGTACACTATTGCCATGCTGTTTAAAAGTAAATTTTGCATTTGAAAAGCCACAGTTGATTTTCATAGCATTGGAAACACATTTTTGTGAAGTTCCAGCGTTGTTGGTAGGGTTCGAACCTACGCGGGGAAACCCCAATGGATTTCAAGTCCATCGCCTTAACCACTCGGCCACAACAACCACACATGTCAAGTGGAGTTCCAAGCATGTGGACACAACTGTACCTGAAAATATAGAAAGGAAAAGATGAAAGAATAACAAGTAGTCACAAGTACCATAATCTCATGGAATACATATTGACCCAGGAAAGAAA
The DNA here is from genome assembly GCA_038048925.1 of Garcialebias charrua. Lineage (NCBI taxonomy): Eukaryota > Metazoa > Chordata > Actinopteri > Cyprinodontiformes > Rivulidae > Garcialebias > Garcialebias charrua. The sequence goes on along the minus strand of JBBPBX010096334.1, from coordinate 1,914 downwards.
ACATGCTCAATTTGTATGTTTAAAATCATGTTGTAGCATCATATTTTCGAAGAACGTTGAAATTCTGACATGAAACATTTACAATGACACTTTAGGGTACGTGCACACTATTGCCATGCTGTTTAAAAGTAGATTTAGCATTTAAAATTCCACTGCTCCTTTTTGTTAGACAGGGTACACATGTGAATTTCCAACGTTGTTCGCAGGGCTCGAACCTACGCGGGGAAACCCCAATGGATTTCTAGTCCATCGCCTTAACCACTCGGCCACAACAACACAGCTACTTTCTGCGTCTGGCCCTTTACCATCAAACTGTTTATTTGCAATGTTCCTATTGTCAGTAAAAAGAATATATGAATAAACAAGGTTATAGATTTTAATGCAAAAACTAAAGATCTTATTTTACACGTTTGACAAACAAGCAAAGTCTGAAACTTCTCTACCGTAGCAACAGTAAATGCCTGTTCATTTTTGGAAGACTTATCGTGTTGAATCAATCAAAGAGATTTCTGGATATGAATGAAATTTGATTTCTCAATAATATAGGATTCATTGATCTACCTACGTTTCCTCAAACAAAGTACAAACACTGCGGTGCAAGCACTTTCATTATCCATAAGCCTGTTGATAGACAACACAAAGTGTAGATATTAAACAGAAATGGCAGTTGCCATTTATCACCCAAATGAGGTTTACATTTAAAGCATCCTAGGTTTTAAAAAGTTGCAGGCATGTTTGCCATCACTGTACAAGATTTTTCTTAATTGATCGAGACAACGAGGTACATTCCAGCACTAGAAAAAAGGTACCCTGCTTTGCCCTTCTGAGGAACCCAGACCTAGACCAGTGGTCATTCTACATTGTTGCAGGAGTTTCAGAGAAACCGAGATGTTTATTTTCTAAAGATGAAAACCCAGTGGCTGTCAATCCCCAAAATAACGTTACAGCAACAACTGGTCCATCCCAACGATCCAGTCCCCCGGCACAGAGTCATATTGTGTATGCTGTTCAGTGGCAGGAGGGCTGTGATCAGTTGTACATCAAGGAAAATAAACAGCCACTTGCCAAAAGGATGGCCCAGCACAGAAGAGCTACATCATCAGGCCAAGACTCTGCTGTTTACACTCATCTGCAAGCCAGCTGTCACTCTTTCATGGATGAAGATGTGCACATCCTTGATAGCGAGGAACATTGGATTGAGAGAGGAGTAAAGGAAGTCATCTTTGTGAAACGAAACTGTCCATCATTAAACATGGGCCCAGACCTCTGTGTTCAACTGTGCCCCTCTTACAATGCTGTCATTACTAATATTACTCATCCCCCTGTGAATAGGAAGTGGTCATCAGAGCTTTAACGACCAATTGCTAGGCTAATGGTCCTCCTTTATCATGTGAACAGCTAGTTGAGAATGTGAAAAACAAACTGGTTGATTGAGAAGGCGCTATTTATAAGATTGACTTTATTACAGCTCCTCAGACTGACAAAGTATTTTGGATAAAAGATTTCAACAATTAATTTATTTCTTTGTTTGTTTTGATAGTTTTTGCATCCGTTCAAAGCACATGACTTAACTTTGCTAGATTTTTCTACCTGGATTCTTGAGCATGCTTCAGTAAAGGTACCCTGCATTGTTTTTACATGAGCCACGAGAAGAGTGCATTATTTTTGCCACTGTTGTCAGTAAAAAAAAACAAGTTATTTCGTTGCTGGAAGGATTCGAACCTTCGCGGGGAGACCCCAATGGATTTCTAGTCCATCGCCTTAACCACTCGGCCACAACAACCACACAATTTAACTGGAAATACAAGTATGCTGACACAACTTTACCTGAAAATGCAAATGAACAGATGAAAATATAAAAAAATGTCACTACTATATGTTTTCACAAAATACATATTGAGCCAGGAAAGACAA
>JBBPBX010096333.1:0-13047 GCA_038048925.1 Garcialebias charrua | reverse complement strand
TATATATATATATATAACTTCCGACGGAGTTCCGTTTCTACGCCCGTTCGTAACACGAAAATCATTGTAAGTCGAAATACACATACACACTGGCCGCCCCATATACACGTACATGTATGGTACTGTACAATTACCAAGCACTTCACCTATCCTAACACGGTACCCTACATAATTAACAAAAAACACACACAGTACATTTAGAGCCATAATGAAGGAAAAAAATAGTTAATTTCTTACTGGGAGCTGGTCAATTCTTCCTCCGTCTGTTAGCATGTTAGCTCATGCACCTCCGAGCTCCTGCAGCTTCACGCGGTCCACAGCGTTTACAGCAATGTCTGTTAGCATGTTAGCTCATTTCTCAGCTGTAGCCTCTGCCTCATAAACCTCCGCTCCAAAAAATAAGGTCTCCTGTATTTCCACGAGCGGTCCAGCGGTCCAGAGTTAGCATATTAGCCCCTCCTGACCTCCTCTGCTCCGGTCTCTCCTGTAAGTTTCCAGCGCGACAAGCTCCCCCTCCCTCCTGTAAGTTTCGTTTCAGTATTTTCTGGTGTAAAGGCCCATAAACCACGTAACTCGAACAATGCTTTTCAATGGGAGGGCGTTCATAACCGCGAAACATCATAACTCGAGACTGTCGTAACCCGGGTACTATACAGTATGTATGTATATACAGTATATATATATTAGGGGTTGAACGAGTACATAATTTTTAACCTCGACATTAACATAAAAAAACTCGAACGACGCTCGAGTAGCCGATGACGTCACAGTGTCTTACGATGCAAAATAAATAAATAAATATAAATGCCTAAAAACGTCTTTACAAAAAGAAAAAAAAGACCAACAAAGCATTGGGAGCATTTATTATGCTCCTATCATGTATCATACTGCAGATAAGTCACAGGAAAAACAAAACTATTAGTTATTATTATTAATTTTAAAAGTGAAAGTAATGCGCTGAAAACCGAAACTTAAAAAACAAATGGGGCCACAGCCACACCGTACCACCGCCTGCAGCTGTGCAATTTAGGTTTACTTTTAGAGATTGTGTTTATAGGTTTTTGGTAGCTCTAGAGAGATGAATATTTGTTTTTTTTTTGTTTGTGAAACGAGAGACAGGAAGCCGTTTCGGCCGTGTTATAATATGGGACCTGCATTGCAACACTGCCCTCTGCTGTCACAATCTACTACAAAGAAAGTCAACACGAAGTAGCGCATTTTATAAAATTATAAACTGTTTTACCTTTTTGACAAGACGGCCTGCTCCATTAACATCCGTGCGCACACAGGAATCCATTTTGTAGCGTCTACTAAAAGCTAAAAGCTGCCCCGCGCGCTGTGAAATGTGAAATGTGACGTCACTACGGCTACCCGAGGTGGACAAAAAAGCCTCGATAGAAGTCAAAGCACTCGAGTTGTCGAAAACTCGGGTACTCTGTTAATGCACTAATATATATATATATATATATATATATATATATATATATATATATATATATCCCCGATTTACGAGCGAGTTCCGTTACAACGAGGCGCTCGTAAACCGGAAATCTCGTAATTTGGAACGGCCGCCATTTCGCTCGTAAAACCGGAAATCCGCTCGTAAATTGGAACGGTTTTCGCTAGCGCACCTAAAAACACTCTATTTTCATCTAAAAACTACTTTTGAGTGCATAAACATGATCGGAAACGTGTGTTTATATGCTTAACTTGCTAACTGAAGTGAAAAAACACATGAAAACTCAGTATTTTTTTCGTTTTTTCCAAAAATGTGCAGCTCGTAAGTCTGGAACCTCGCAGATCAGAGCGCTCGTAAATCGGGGACTACCTGTATATATATATATATATATATATATATATAAACAATCTAAGATTTGAAGGCATAAGGCTATAAAAATTGTTCTAACAATGTTTTAACCAATCCCTTTGTGACAAACCAGACCAACCAAAATGCACTCCGTCAAGGACAATCTGCTATCCTTTCTTCAGCTCCACAAAACATCATATGACTGTTTGTGGAGACACAAATTTAATCTGCAAAAACCAAAAATATAAACATTAACTTGTTTCAGGGTTATGAGCAGGGATCATTATCCCTGTTTCATCACGGAGTTACAGGAAGCAGAAAAATAAGTAGTCAGACCCACATAAGTACAATATAAACTATGAATTTTGTGGCCTTGCTAGCAGGCCCTATCATGAGCATATGTGTTTCATTAAAAAAAATTAATCATAGCAGACTGCAGATTTGAAACACGATACCAGGGTCATTGACAGATCCTCACAGATCCATATGGGGGCATGACATTTTGCTGGACAATTGACGTGGTGAGTGACTTCAGGACCTGTTCTCTTTGTCTTTTTGGAGAACGTGTTCAACCCCCTCTTGTTACAGCATCCAGTGAGATTTTTGTGGGTGCTAAGTTTTGTCGTCCAACATCACATCCTTCACATCCGGACCACATATTCTGGCCATTTGTGTTTGATGACCTTGTTCTGACAGTTCTTTGACAAATTCTTTGCCTTTACTTTGCTGAAAGACTTTGTGGACAGTCTTTTGCTCGTCTAGCACTGCCCTCGTTCAGTGCCTTTGTTTTTAAGCTCCTCGAATGTCTATTTTGAGCAGGGTTGCATAGGAGTCCAGCCATGGTGCTCTCGGTGAAGTCACAGTGAGCCAGTTCTGGACATGCTTTTAATATTAAATTTGATCCGATCCAAACAATAACCACAGTAGCTGTGATTCAAAAAATCAGACCCTGCATGTGTTTTTGACATGGTCCTATCTTAATGCATGTATGGTACTACTAACTATGTGTTCTGCTAAGTGTCGTGAGATCCTACAGACTTACTCTTCCCGCTCCACCAATACCGTGAGGTTGCTTTTAACACTAGGACTACCAAACATATGTACTTGTACATATTTTACCTATAGCTCCCATGGGAGACTGTAAAATGACAGTTTGAAGGAGCATTATCACGTCCATTGGTATGTATATGAGGCCATTTACATCACAGACTACAGAATCAGTTGCTATGGCAGATGAAGTTGCTAGGGGAGACTGCAAGTCCTGTCACCTGTCACCTATTCCACGGTCAAGGCGGGATTGCATTGGTCACTTTTATCTGAAGGGGGATTGTACAGGTGATCCCCAACTTACGAACAAGTTCCATTTCTACGCCGGTTCGTATAGCTGAAACGCCGTAAGTTGAAGCCGCCGCAAGTCAAGAACTACCTGTGTTGGCCACTTTTATCTGAAGGTGGCGGGATTGTACAGGTGGTCCCCGACTTGCGAGATTGAATTAGCATTATCACGTCCATTGGTATGTATATGAGGCCATTTACATCACAGACTACAGAATCAGTTGCTATGGCAGATGAAGTTGCTAGGGGAGACTGCAAGTCCTGTCACCTGTCACCTATTCCACGGTCAAGGCGGGATTGCATTGGTCACTTTTATCTGAAGGGGGATTGTACAGGTGATCCCCAACTTACGAACAAGTTCCATTTCTACGCCGGTTCGTATAGCTGAAACGCCGTAAGTTGAAGCCGCCGCAAGTCAAGAACTACCTGTGTTGGCCACTTTTATCTGAAGGTGGCGGGATTGTACAGGTGGTCCCCGACTTGCGAGATTGAATTAGCATTATCACGTCCATTGGTATGTATATGAGGCCATTTACATCACAGACTACAGAATCAGTTGCTATGGCAGATGAAGTTGCTAGGGGAGACTGCAAGTCCTGTCACCTGTCACCTATTCCACGGTCAAGGCGGGATTGCATTGGTCACTTTTATCTGAAGGGGGATTGTACAGGTGATCCCCAACTTACGAACAAGTTCCATTTCTACGCCGGTTCGTATAGCTGAAACGCCGTAAGTTGAAGCCGCCGCAAGTCAAGAACTACCTGTGTTGGCCACTTTTATCTGAAGGTGGCGGGATTGTACAGGTGGTCCCCGACTTGCGAGATTGAATTAGCATTATCACGTCCATTGGTATGTATATCAGAGAGTCAGAGTCAGAGTCAGAGAGTCTTTATTGTCATTTGCACCGCATGTGGTACATGTGATGAAAACGAGATTATGTACACGGGGTCCCAGTTACATCCAACAACAAATGCAAGAGAAAAACAGTAATAACATCTAGAATTAACTAAGAAAAACATCAACTAGTAATACCTTAAGCTCTAATGTAGTGGAAAAACATCATTATAAACAGCAGCACGAACATGAGTCTGTATGAGCAGATGGTCACAAATGAACATAGCAACAAGAAAACAGATCAGCATCAGCATGATGTGATATTTTGCAGTGATTATTCTTATTATTTATTTATTCATGAGTCTAACAGCCTCAGGGTAGAAGCTGTTCCTCAGTCTAGTGGTTCTACATTTGATGCTCCTCAACCTCCGTCCTGAGGGGAGTGGGGCAAAGAGTGAGTGTGCTGGGTGAGTGAGGTCTTTCATGATGCAGGTGGCTCTTTTTCTGCATCTGGAGGTGTAAATGTCTGTGATGGTGGGGAGACTGACTCCAACAGACTTCTGTGCAGCCTTCACCACTCTCTGCACAGCTTTCCTCTCTGCAACTGTGCAGCCTCAATGCCACACATTGATGCTGGAGCACAGGATGCTCTCCACTGCACACCTGTAGAAGGAGGTGAGAACTAGGCTGCTCAGACCAGCTCGTCTCAGCCGTCTGAGGAAGTAGAGTCTCTGATGACCTTTCTTGATCAGGCTGGTGGTGTTGTTGCTCCAACTGAGGTTATCATTCAAGTGTACACCCAAGTATTTGTAGCTGGAGACCACCTCCACCGCAGATCCACCTATGTTCAGTGGGGCATGGGTGTGTTTGTTCCTTCTGAAGTCCACAATCATCTCCTTTGTCTTCTTCACATTCATGTGAAGATTATTCTCTTTGCACCAGCTCTCCAGATGTTCCACCTCCTGTCTGTAGCTGGACTTATCATTGTTTGTGATGCATCTTACCACCGCTGTATCATCTGCAAAATTAACAATATGACAGCCTGGATGTGTGGCTGTGCAATCATATGTGAGCAGAGTGAACAGAAGAGGGCTCAGCACATACCCTTGGGATATATATATATATATATATATATATATATATATATATATATATATATATATATATATATATATATATATATATATATATATATATATATGCTCCTTTCAGCAAATTTTTGAAAGTACAGAGCTATATCTCAAGTCTCTCTCTGGTGTAAGAAAGCAACTCTCACCTGAAGAAGCAATGCTTTTGGAATGTGGAGGGTATTTGTGGGGGGAGTATGGTTCTCAGTGTGGGGGAGTAATCCTTTGTTTTGCCCTACTGGAGGTGATATGCTGGAGAAGAAAGGAAGGAATGTTTACTATTCAAACCCACAAACAAAGACCTCCAGCCCCAGGGGCCCAAACACCTAATGGAAGGTGAATACTTTAAAATTGTCATTTGACAAACTCACAGTAGTTATAATAGTAGTCTGAATTTCCTGGGTTTTCCAGTGTTAAAAGAGTGAAAAAATAGAAAAATGTAAAAATCCTTAACAAACCAGGTTCAAAGTAATTATGTGTTAGCAAGTTCTATAAGCATTTACCTTGAATAGAGTCACCTCTGTGATCCTGGTTTGCTCAATGGAATTTAAAATGTTCATTTACATAAAAGTGAATCCTTCAACAGAGGTATCCTTTTAATCTGATCTGCACAACAGATCTAAAATCATTAATTTACGTATGAGTGAAATTGTCAATTTAACCTGAAACCAGAAATATTGTAGCCCAATTATATTTCAGAAAATATCATGCACTGTTTTCTAGGACCACCTTGATAGCATAAATGATAATTAGCCAATTCATTGAGTTTTCGAAGATCCGCCCTCTCTTCGGATTTATTTGTGTACTGTTTTTAATTTTAATGTTAAAACGGCACCGTGGGATGCCCTCATATGTTGTCAATTCATCGAAATTGTTAAGATAAGTCCACACTTCTTCAGTGGTTTCACTTATTAAAAGTCAAAGCATGGGCTAACCCCAATCTGTTTGAATAAAACAACCGTTATTACTGCTGACAATGCTTATGCATTGCATGGTTGAACGAGATGTTATTCTACTTCCCTCTGAAATTTACCAGACCTCTTTTTGCCTTTAATGGTCATAATTTATGCAAATCAATATCAAAATTAGGTTTTAACAATAAAACGTGTTTATTACTCCTGGGGAGTTGGCTGTATTGTGTGCGTATTTAACCTATATTTGCTGAAAAGGTACTTCTAATAAAGCATTTTAATTATTGGGAAGAGTGTTTGCTTTAACCTATTTAAATCAAATATATTAATAACATCTTATTAACATCAACGGATATCTACATTAGTTTATATAACTCATAAAAGGAAACAGCTTTCCTAAAATCTACCTAACTGTGAAACAGCTCTTAAAATCTATAAAACATCTTTAATGTATGCAAAAATCCTTTTAAAATTATGAATTTAAACTGAGCGTTTCAACTTACAATCTAGTCAAAATTCTATTTGACAAGAATACTTTTTTTTTCTGGGGAGGTGTTCCGGGCATGTCCCACTGGGAGGAGACCCAGAGGAAGACCCAGGACACGCTGGAGGGACTATGTTTCTCGGCTGGCCTGGGAACGCCTTGGGATTCCCCCAGAGGAGCTGCTCCATGTGGCTGGGGAGAGGGAAGTCTGGGCCTCCCTACTTAGGCTGCTACCCCCGCGACCCGACCCCGGATAAGCGGAAGAAAATGGATGGATGGATGGACTTTTTTTTCTTTATAAGTGTCAAAGTTTTATCAATTTAGTTAAACTTTTAAAAGACAGAATTTACTGGCAAGTCTAAAAATAAATTTCTGCTAATTTTGTTTAGGGCTTGTTATCCAAAAATGCCTAAACTTAATTTTGATCTGATTATGGTTGTTAATTTAAATTAACAAGCTTATTATAAAAGTTTAAATCGTCAATAATTGTATTCAATGCAGTATACCGGTAATACTTTCTCTACTTCCCATTTTGCATTAAATCCAAATATATTCCGTGTTTTATCAACATCCTTGTATGCGACTGCTATAAAACATCCAGTTCCTCTCAACTTCACCTCCCAGTAACAACGTCCAGTCAGACTCTCCTTACTCAGAATCTGATAACATGAAGTGAATCTCTCTGGATGATCAGGATAAAACTGTTTTTGTTTCATGAATGTTACTTTTCTGTTCCCCTCAGATAATAACAGGTGTCTGTGAGCATAGTTGCCAAGTCCGCTTTTTATAAGCTACTTTGGGCTTGTTATTTTCTGTAGTCGCTTATTGTGGTTACTTGGGCTTGCTTTTAACGTAAAGTCACTTATTTGGGCTTGTTATTCAATGGCCCTCATGCACGAAAATGTTCGTATTTTTATCCTAAATGTCTCCTACTTTTGTTCGTACGAAGCGTTCGTACGAACATGCCACGTCAGATCCAACAAAGTCTTCTATCGTCAGGAAATGTGTGTATATGAGCTGTGTAAATAATGATGAATCCCACCTGTTCTATTCACCTGCTCGTGCACGCGGGAGGTTATTTACATAATTCCCACCCCTCAAAACACCATATAAGGATATAGTTTCCTGCCACCGCGAGCAGGAAGTGTCCATTCATTCCGGCTTTTATGCGTCAGAAAACACACAAACGCGTTTGGCGAATTAAAATTGACTCGCCTTTGATCATAGTGTCAGCCCCGGATCTGAGCGCAGACCCACACAGAATACAGATGACATCAGTGAGCGCCCACAGTCAACAGGCAGTTTATATTAAAAATGACATGAAACAACTGTATAAGCTGGTTTCGCTTTTTTCTCCCCTGTCTCTGCAGCGGCGCTGTGTATGTGTGTGTGTGTGTGTGTGTGTGCCGACAGTGGCACGGGGTGGCACGACAGTGGCGCGTGGCGTGGTGGCGCGGGGGGCGCGTTGCGTGGCACACGGTGGTCGACATGAGTGGCGCGGGGGGCCACGCGCGGGTGGCGCAAGGTGGTGGCGCGGGGGGCGCGTTGCGTGGCACACGGTGGTCGACATGAGTGGCGCGGGGGGCGCGTGGCGTGGTGGCGCGGGGGGGCGCGTTGCGTGGCACACGGTGGTCGACATGAGTGGCGCGGGGGGCCACGCGCGGGTGGCGCAAGGTGGTGGACGTGGGGGGGGTGTTGAAGCCGCTTTAATTAAACCAATATGTGTGGTTGCATTTAATTGTTTTTAAACTCAAAATATTTTCTAAATAACGAAATATAAAGTTATTAGTGGAGAAAAGGCCGTCTGGATAACAGCAGACCGACTCCTCGTAAAATATACGACAGGTCTGGACCACACGTAAATTTTGTTCGTATCTGAAAAAAATCCTAGGATACGAAAACATTGTTGGATGCCACAAATGATCCTAAATCACTCGTACGCACAGTATAAGAACAAATCTGTGCGTACGAACGGTTCGTGCATGAGGGCCATTGTTCTTTATTCTTCGTCTAGAGTGACAAGACCACGCTAAAATGAGTGGAGGAAACATGGGGAAAAAATATATATATAGAATGGGAGAAAGAGCGCACACTTAGTATGATTCAGAGATTAAAGAAAGTTGTCTTGTTGACCTAGCTTACTATCGGTTCGCTGTTCAATTTTTTGTTTATATATATATATATTTATTTTTTTCTAAATTTGTTGTTTGAAGTGATAGAGAGTATTCCCAGGGAGGAAAGAGTGGTGATTGGAGCAGACCTGAATGGACATGTTGGTGAAGGAAACAGAGGGGATGAGGAAGTGATGGGTAGGTTTGGTGTCAAGGAAAGAAACCAGGAAGGACAGATGGTGGTGGATTTTGCCAAGAGAATGGAAATGGCTATAGTCAATACCTATTTCCAAAAGAGGGAGGAACATAGAGTGACCTATAAGAGTGGAGGAAGGAGTACACAGGTCGATTACATTCTGTGTAGAAGAGGAAACCTGAGAGAGATTGGAGACTGTAAGGTTGTAGCAGGGGAGAGCGTGGCCAGACAGCATCGGATGGTTGTGTGTAGAATGACTGTTGTTGCGAAGAAGAGAAAAAGAGTAAAATCAGAGAAGAAGACCAAATGGTGGAAGCTAAAGAAGGAAGAATGTTGTGAGAAATTCAGAGACGAGCTGTTAAAGGCTCTGGGTGGTAAGAAAGAGCTTCCAAGTGACTGGGCTACTACAGCAACAGTAATTAGAGAGACAGGTAGGAAGGTACTTGGTGTGTCATCTGGACAGAGAATGGATGATAAGGAAACCTGGTGGTGGAATAGTGAAGTGCAGGACGCCATTCAAAGAAAGAGATTAGCCAAGAAGAAATATGACTGTGAGAGGACTGAAGAGAGGAGACAGGAATATAAGGAGATGGGACATAGAGCAAAGAGGGAAGTAGCTAAGGCAAAGCAGAGGGCGTACAATGAGTTATATGGGAGACTGGACACTAAAGAGGGCGAGAAGGACTTGTACCGATTGGCAAGACAGAGGGATCAGGCTGGAAAGGATGTGCAGCAGGTTAGGCTTATTAAAGATGGGAATGGGAATGTTCTAACAAGTGAGGAGAGTGTGATGGGAAGATGGAAGGATTACTTTGAGGAGCTAATGAATGAAGAGAATGAAAGAGAAAGAAGAGTGGAGGTCATAGAAACTGTGGACCAGGAAGTGGGAAAGATTAGTGAGGGTGAAGTCCGGAAAGCTCTGAAAAGAATGAAGAAGGGGAAGGCAGTAGGACCTGATGACATACCAGTGGAGGTTTGGAAATGTCTTGGAGAGATGGCAGTGAGGTTTTTGACTCAAATATTTAATGGAATATTTGAGGGTGAGAAAATGCCTGAAGAATGGAGAAGAAGTGTGCTGGTTCCCATTTTTAAGAACAAGGGTGATGTACAGAGTTGTAGCAACTACAGGGGAATTAAGTTGATGAGCCACACAATGAAGATCTGGGAGAGAGTTGTGGAAGGAAGGCTTAGACAAGAGGTGACTATCTGTGAGCAGCAGTATGGTTTCATGCCAAGAAAGAGCACCACAGATGCCATCTTTGCTTTGAGGATGTTGATAGAGAAGTACAGAGAGGGTCAGAAAGAACTCCATTGTGTGTTTGTGGATTTAGAAAAAGCATATGACAGGGTACCAAGAGAAGAGGTGTGGTATTGCATGAGGAAATCTGGAGTGGCAGAAAAGTATGTTAGACTGGTACAGGACATGTATGAGGACAGCAGGACAGTGGTGAGATGTGCTGTGGGAGTGACAGATAGCTTCAAGGTGGCGGTGGGATTGCATCAAGGATCGGCTCTGAGCCCCTTCTTGTTTGCTCTGGTGATGGACCGACTAACAGATGAGGTCAGGCAGGAATCCCCATGGACTATGATGTTTGCAGATGACATTGTGATCTGTGGTGAGAACAGGGAACAAGTGGAAGAGAACTTGGAGAGGTGGAGGTATGCTCTTGAAAGAAGAGGAATGAAAGTCAGCCGTAGTAAGACAGAGTACATGTGTGTGAATGAGAGGGAGGCCAGTGGAACAGTGAGGCTACAAGGAGCAGAGGTCACAAAGGTGCAGGACTTCAAGTACTTGGGGTCCACTGTCCAGGAAAATGGGGAATGTGGTAAAGAGGTGAAGAAGAGAGTCCAGGCAGGATGGAGTGGATGGAGAAAAGTTTCAGGAGTGATTTGTGACAAAAAGGTGTCAGCAAAGGTCAAAGGAAAAGTTTACAAGACAGTGGTGAGACCAGCTATGTTGTATGGTCTGGAGACAGTGGCATTGACAAAAAGACAGGAGAAAGAACTGGAAGTGGCAGAAATGAAGATGCTGAGGTTCTCCTTAGGAGTGACAAGGATGGATAAGATCAGGAATGAGATCATCAGAGGTACAGCACATGTTAAACAACTGGGAGATAAAGTTAGGGAGGCCAGACTGAGATGGTTTGGACATGTCCAGAGGAGGGACAGTGGGTATATTGGTAGAAGGATGTTAGAAATGCAGCTGCCAGGAAAAAGACAAAGAGGGAGACCAAAGAGGAGATATATGGATGCAGTTAGAGAGGACATGAAGGTAGTTGGAGTGAGGACAGAGGATGCAGAGGACAGAGTGAGGTGGAGGAGGATGACTCGCTGTGGCGACCCCTGAAAAGGGAAAAGCCGAAAGAAGAAGAAGAAGATTTTTTTCTAAATTTGTACGCATCCTTTATGATTGTCTGTTGTTGTGGTTGTCAATTGTTGTCATCACTCTTCGTTTAAAATTCAGGTCTCTCTGGGAAATCAGTCCCAGAGGCTCACTTCTTCCAGCACTTGGCAAAGCAGGTCCCTTCTATTTCTGCTCCTCTCCTCCCTAAGTTTTCCTCCCCCTGCTTTTGCATTTTTGTCTCGTCTGTAACTCTTCAGCGCTCACTCGAACCAATTTGAAATTGATTTAATTGCGTGGGCTGTTTCCTCTATCGATACATTTTTTTCCACGAAGCGCTCCAGACCAGGAGAACCGGCGTGCCCCCTCGACACGCATGCGGTGGGCTACATTATGAAAGTTAATGTGTCTGACCGTTCTTTCTGTCGAAGACGTGGAAGATTTGTGGATTATTGGAATATTGGTGGTAGCTGCTCTGCTTTTTAGCGTTGGCGGAAATTTCTGCTACTGGAAGCTGAGGGAGACTGCCGCGGCGATCAACGCGCTGGTGAAACTTCCTGCTCAACAAGATTCTTTGATCCGGGCTATGACCTCAAGGACCCAGCTGTTGTACGAGCTGAATCGCACGATGAGAGCAGTGGTGGACAGCCGCGGACCTGCAGTGCGTTTTGGGACTCATTTACAGCCGACCGGGCTTCATCAGGGCACAGATGGGGATTTGTAGCTCGGAACCTCACATGATTCGGCGATTTGGACCTAGACAGCACCTGGACTTCAAGGCTGCAGTCAAAGTACACTGTAGCCTGGCCTGAAAATAAATAAAGCAACTAATCTAATCGGGACTCAGAGCAACCTTGAAAAGAGGCTGACTGGAAACTTCTCCTGGAGTCGAAAGCTGTTGAAAACTGTCGCTGCCCCCTCCCCCCAGAGGTCTCTGTGTGCATTCAGATGGAGCCGAGCTGAGGCCATCTGCAGACTGTGCTTATCTGAAATGATTACTCACGGACTATCTCCCTGCTTGCCATCAAATGCAACATGTCTTTGTCTTTATCCGTGCTGAAGCTGGTAGAGTTTTTTCGACTTTATCATAGAGTGTCCTAAGACAAAATGTGATAGATTCTTTTTTGAATACCAATGATTATCCGACTGTATGTTCCTTTTTCCATATCTGATTGTTGGTGGCGCGGTTTAATTACTGCTGCGGCTTCCGTGCATACGTCCCTCTTCGGATGGTGCGTGCGCCAATTGCAAAACTTTGTACCTTGGTGCAAATATGCCAATAAAGATATAATAATAATAATAATAATAATTAATTCAATTTATAACGCACTTTTCATTACTGAAAATCTCAAAGTGCTACACATATATTGAATGCTACATACATTCATAAACCGGTGGCGGCAGACTACCATGCAAGATGCTTTCCAGTCCTACCAGGAGCAACTCAGGGTTAAGTGTCTTGCCCAAGGACACAACAACATGGTGCGGGTCCCGGGAGTCGAACCGCCAACTTTCCGATCGAGGAGACGACTCCCCTTACCACTACGCCACGGCCGCCCGAATTCTATTCTATTCTATTCTATTAATGGGATTAATTTGTATAAATATGCAAAATGAATTTTTATTTTTTAGAGTGGATATGTTCTTCAAAGTGTTTAGCATAATTTTGCTGTTTGTATGCAATGCCATAATAAATGTATGTTTATACTGGTTAAAAACGGCCTTTGTTTTACACAATGGGGTGGGTTGCCAGTTGGGCTGGTTTTGGGCTTGTTTAGGGTTGGTCGCTTGTTTCTGTCTGATCTGGCAACATGTTCAAAGTTCTCAATGACAACAAAGCCTCTTGAATTGTTGCTTCATCACCTACAACAACAAAAAAACTTACTAAAAATGGTAAGTGA
>JBBPBX010096330.1:0-13048 GCA_038048925.1 Garcialebias charrua | reverse complement strand
TTCTTGGATGCCCAAACGAGTTTCCTGATCAACAAACATTTAATTATTAATACTTTGTTTTTACGTTTAAAGAAACACGCTTTTAATGTTTAACGGACAGTTTAAACCAAATTATCCATTTGCATTTGACTTTGAATTATCCCTGACAAAATATTACCGTTTAAATTTAATGAAATACTAACCTTTAATATTACAGGGCCAATTGAAACCTAATTAATTCCTAATCTGTACCTTACTGTAAAAATAGTTTAACTGATTACAGGGCAGTGCGATCGATGTGTTAAGCAATGTTAACAGGATCCTTGTGCATATATGAGAATAATCTTTATTAGAAAGAAACAAAATGGAAAACACATGGGTTTAAAACAAGCTGAAAAGGCAATAAAATAAGATATTAGAGCATTAAATAGCTCAAGGGACATTACCGCCAACAGGTGGTGAGACAAGGTCCTGCAGGGTGTTCTTCTTCTAACGTTTAGTGGTGGCTAGTAAATAGCTTGAGGTAACACTACCGCCACCACGTGGTAGGACGAGTGAGATTCTACACCCCGCCCACAGAAGGGCTGCAGTAGTGAATGGAGACAAACCTACATGTGAGCCGAGCCGAACTGAACCAGACCGGACCAGACTGAGCCGCTCTGGGCCGAGCAAGTGGAAAAAGGGGCATTAGTTTCATCAAAATCTGTCGTGTGGTTCATGAGCTATTTTGCTAATAGTAAAAACACTGAGCTGACAGTAGTTCATATCCGGAGAGCAGGAGGCCGTGCTGCGACAGAGTGAGTCCGACCAGAGGAGGCTGCCGTTGGACACATGAGGTGGGAACGGTCGGTGGACCCTACCGGCCAAAAGTGGTACTGCACCCCTAGCGGCCGAAAGTGGTACTGCTCCATTTTTTTTTCCAGAATGAATGGAAACGGTCATAGCTCATCCAAAAAATGGTCTAAGAATATGGGAAAAAAATCCATAAATATTTTGCTTCGCCCTACAAAGGCCGAGATACACTCGAGCGTCCTCACAGTACGCCTATACGCAGCGTACGTACGTCAAGGCAAAAGCGTAGCCCCTCAGGGCATGTACGCGCAAAGCTTTTTTTTTACGTCCGCGTGCGCGATACGCGGTGTCTGACCATAAACTTCCCGGCGCCGGACTGTTTTGTATGTTACACAAATGAAATAAATTCCCCTTCTTTATCGCTGATCGGGCCTTTTCTTTTGTTTTTTTGCCTAAAGTCAAGTAACCGCTTCTTCCTCCGTTCACTCGATGATTGAAATGAATGAATTCAGGTCCTACCTGGGTGCGCGATGTTTTAAATATTCCCTGGTGGGCTGTGTGCTGCAGGAAAAGCGCTCCCTGTTATTATTTTTATTTCTGAGAGAACTTTTTATAACATATATAGTAGAAACACCGTATCAGAACACCGCAGAAGTCTGAGCGAGCTGCTCATGATGCATTCTCGAGGTTTCACTTTGAGCTGACTGAAATCTGTCAATCATTTCAGTAGGCGTGTCAGCAAGTGACCAATCAGCGAGCTCAGTTGAGTCTCCTCCGTGTGCAGCTGCTCATATTACAACAAGGAGAACGTGAGCATTTGAAAGCTGATAGTTTCTGAAGTATAGCAGCAAAACACATGCGCACAAAATGCGTGCGTAGAGTGGCGTACCTGAGGACGCTCAGCTGTATTTCAGCCTTAATTCGCAGGGCATGTAAATTACAGGTAGGCAAAAAGGTGTGCCTTATAAGCTGGAAAATACGGTACATAATTGTTCTGTTTTTTGTTGTTTTTGTTTTTTAATAGCAACCGAGTACCTGGATAACAGAGTTGATTGTGCTTGTAGCCTAACTACTACTGTAAAATTGTAATTCACTGATTAAAATGTTAATTAAAATTAAACTGTTTCTAGTTAAAATCATAACAGATGGCAAAATAAGTTAACTGTACAAAAATAAATTGCCAAACAATTTATTCTAAATTATGTAAAATGTAAAGCAAGCTTTAATGAAGTACTTTTACTACTATTTATACTGTTTATTAATTACATAATCTCAAGTCAGCAGGAGCAACCTCACCATCACTATCATCACAACAACACAAACCGAGTGCTGTAAATTTAATCTGCACAAACATTTTCAATCAGAGCTCAAAATGTTTAAAGACCATGTAAAGTGAAATTAAATGTGTGTTTTTAGTTTGTCACATGGCATAAATATGTGTTATTAATCACCCATATAAATCTGACTGATTAAAAACATTGTTTTCCTTATAAAATTAAGTGTCAAAAATCATGAAAATACATTATTTTCCCTTGGTCTGAAACTGTGGGGGCGTGTCAGTGCAGGGAGTGGTTTCAGCGCAGTTCTGCTGAGCTGAGCTGAGCGAGGCAGACAGCAGAGATCCACCTCCTCCGTTTTTATCTAAGTTCTGGCTGCCAGCAGCTCCTTTTTCCAAGAGTTACGCTGTTTTTAGTGCACTAACAACTCTGGTTTTGTTTTTAAAGTTGAGGACACAAAGATACTTCATAACTCCGATGTTATGTGTTTAATAATAAGCGCTATTTTAGAAGATGAGCAGCGGACTCGCTGCACCCGGTCCGACCCGGTCACATCGCATGCGGGGTCTGTGTTGGTGATAAAAATAAAGAGTAATCACGTTGATAACTAAGTTATCTCATCTGTGTCAGCGAGTCACTGCGTTTCACGGCGCGCGTGGCAGGAGCTCAACGCACACACACACACAAACACACGCGCGGCGCGGAGCTGCAGGTGGCAACTCCAGCAGCAGCCTGGGTTTGTTCTGACTCCCTCCTGCGTCTCAATGTGGGTGCCCTGACCATTGCGACATCCAGGGAAGATGCAGGAACGAGGCAGCTAACGATGAACAAAATATCCATGCTATTGCTATCTGATGCTATCTGCGATTCGCGAGTGAACGGCTCCACCCATGCGAAGAACAATTTATATGACTGGAGCAGCAGGGGGTAAGTCATTGAAAGATGGGATCTCCTTTCAAGCACCCCCTCCCCCTCACTGTTGTAATGTTTGTGCATGCCTCTATTTGAGCATGTGCTGTCCCTCTGGGAGTATTTACACATTAAGTTTGAGCCTGTGATTATTTAGACTTGCTTGCTGCGTTGTACTCAGAAGAACCGAAGCGCTAATATAATTGCCAATTAAATTAAGGAAGTAAGCTTTGCACTCATACACCCCCCCGGTGAGTTTGCACAGTGCTTCCTGAAGGGCCAAGCACACACTCAGTACTTGGTGAACACACTCCCTAAAGTAATAGGTTTCTAAATTTGTTGTAAGCTAAATGTGGATTTAGCAGCTTTTCCTATTCCGTTTTTCTCCATGTCGATGTCAAGTTGTTATCGTTTAGGAAACACATTTATCACAGCCAGCAAATACATCATGGATAAAACTTTTTTTGGGGGGGTTAAAATGCTTTTATGTTTTTCCTTTTATGATTTTTTTTTCTTGTTCCCCTTTTTTAATTGCTTATCAAATCAAATGAAATGATTGCAATCATGCAATGTTTAGATTTTGGTAAGCTTGTGCAGAAAAATGACACATTCAGCTTTGTGTGGCAATATCCTGAAAATGAGAAACTGATTGAGAACCAACTGTTTGAGCCAACTTTGTGTGTGTTTGTGTGTGTGTGTGTGTGTGTGTGTGTTTGTGTGTGTATTTTGGAGTNAAATGTGGATTTAGCAGCTTTTCCTATTCCGTTTTTCTCCATGTCGATGTCAAGTTGTTATCGTTTAGGAAACACATTTATCACAGCCAGCAAATACATCATGGATAAAACTTTTTTTGGGGGGGTTAAAATGCTTTTATGTTTTTCCTTTTATGATTTTTTTTTCTTGTTCCCCTTTTTTAATTGCTTATCAAATCAAATCAAATGATTGCAATCATGCAATGTTTAGATTTTGGTAAGCTTGTGCAGAAAAATGACACATTCAGCTTTGTGTGGCAATATCCTGAAAATGAGAAACTGATTGAGAACCAACTGTTTGAGCCAATTTGTGTGTTGTGGTGTGTGTGTATTTTGGAGTGTGTTTGTGTGTGTGTGTTTGTGTGGGGGGGGGGGGTGCATTTACATGTGTTAAACTGCACCTGTCCTTGATGAGTATCATGACAATTAGACCAAATTATACATATCATTTGTGTATTACATCACTAAACATATTACTCAAACAATGTGTGTATCACTAAATGTAATACACACATTGCTTGTGTAATACTTTAGTGATGCATAAAAAATATATATATTATTGAAGTAGAAGTACTGTTTTTGCCAATTGTCAAACCCAAAACCTTCTTGTTACTAGTCAGTCAACTGTGATACAGTTTCACAAAAAAAGTTAAATCATGTCATCTGGGCGGATTCTTTCTTGCTTTAAACATTTCATATTCTGCTCTGCCACCCATGGTTTTCTGGAATTACAAAGCAGACTGGTTTGAACCACTTTAAAATGTTGTATTTCTGCAAGGGAGTTTGTTGGCAGGCCCCAGACTGATGAAGTATTTCCGATGAAAGATGTGTTTCAGTTAAGAAAAATAAGTCCGGATGACCTTACAGTATTTAATGATTTGTGATTCATTTACCTTGATGATTGAGCTTACATCAGGACTGTTGTGGTACAGTATGTTTTGCCATGCATCACTGTACCAATATAACAACCGAAATATCCAAATAAAGCAAAAGTTCAGATTTGCATATCTCATTTTGATCATAGTAATTATGTTGTATATACATATGGGTACATTTTTTCCCCCCTGTGGCTCCCTAATTGCTTTTTCTTTCCTTAGAAAATATGTAAATTACACATATGTCACTATATTTTTCTCAGATAAAATAATATTTCAAATATACATGTATATGGAAACCATTCCATTTGTACCAAGCCAACACATCACATAAATTATTCTCTATAAGACTCTGCATTCATCCAACAATGTTCAGTCAGGCCATCTGGGTGGTTTATTTTTTTGCTGGGATGTTTCATCCTTCATCCAAAGTACTCCTTCAATCTGAGGAGCCACCAACAAATGCGTGAGTCCAACTAACAGAACACTACCACAGTGGAAATAAAAAACTGTTTGATGGTGATAAGATGACCTCTGGGGCTCGCCTTCTCCCCCGTCAACTCCTCTGAGGTGGTCATGCCAAAGTGGTTCAGAACACCAAAGTCCATGCTCAGTGATCCAGGTAAAAATAGAACAATGTTCAGTCAGGTCATCTGGACAATTTATTTATTTTTTGCTGAGTCATTTCATCTTTCATCCAAAGGATTTCTTCAATTAGAGGAGCCACCAAACAAGCCGATTCCCACAAACAGCACACTCCCAAATTGGCAACTCCCTCTGAAGCATGACTGTCTCAGAGGGACATGATGGAGGAGCGGATGGGCCCTGGATGCCATTATATCACCAGCAAACTGTTTTTTTAATTTATTTTTATTACTATGGGAGAGTGCTGTTTGTGGGACTCACTCAGTTTGTTGGCTCTTTGGATTGAAGAAGTCCTTTGGATGAAGGACTAAACATATCAGCAATAAATAAATAAATAAACTGTCCAGTTGACCTGACTGAACATTGTTAGACTTTTACCTTAGTAAACATGAACTTTGGTACTCTGCATTCATGTCAGGTTTTAGCAATCCTGTATTATCTGAAACCACAGGAGTGATCTCTGACAAGTCTGTGAGTAAAAATATGAAGTCCAAACATTAGCGTGCCTGTACTTAGTGTCACACAGTGGCAAAGTAAAAAAAAAAAAAAAAAAAATTAATTTCAAAGATAGAACCTGTGCAGATTCATTTAAAGTTGCCCTTTTTTCTCCTCCTCTCAAAGACTCTTTGCTAAATTAGGCAATCTTAATAAGTATGACGCCTCACCCCCATCGCCCACACCCCACCTCTCCTGAACTTTCTAAATTACACTCTGCTCTGCCAATCTCTGCCAGTCCAATGGGAAGGAAGTTTGTTTAGCTCTGCTCCAATGGGAGTGGATGTTGTTTGAAGGCTTGCCATTTCAATCAAGCTTGTTGTTCAGCTGTTGTCTTTTGGGGAAACCTGACCAGGCTCATCGCCAGGGGCCCACATGTGGTTCATTACACCAGTAATTGGATTTGATTTAGCTTCCCCCACTTTTTCCATATGCCCAAATTGGTGTGAGGAACTGTAGACTTGTGCACAACAACATAACAGAGAAATGGAGCAGGGGTTTTGTGTCGACCAGAAATATGTGGATAGTAGGTGAAAAAGTCAATTAGTACTTTGTAGCTAAGACTACATATATTGTAAGAACAGTTCTACATATATGGGTATAACTTTCAGTGAAGACCAGGTTAAGTGTTTGATTGCAAGATTGTTGAACCAGTTACAGCAGAACACAGATGAACCCCATATGTGACTCATCACATCAAATCAGAGATTGTCACATTTGGTCAAAATGGGGGACAGAGTCTATTTTCAGATTCCATGTTTTTTACCTTTTATTCTGATACCTGGATTATGCTGAAATAGGGATCTGTTCAAGAGATATGGCTTGATGCACAAATCTGAGGAAGTCCTTAAACTCACAGTTTCACACCATCATCAAGAGCAAAAAGAGCTTCCCATTAGATGCTACAAACCACCTTAAAAAGTACCCTGTCACTGTTGCAATGGGTCAAAGCTGTTATGCCAGCAACAGGTGGATCTACTCAATATTCTACATGCATTTTTGAACATCACTGTGTCACAATTGCATGAAGTCTAGCGAAATAAAAGTATGAAACCCTATTATTAGTATTTCACTTCTTGAGGACATTAAAGCTTGCAGAGAATATTCTCCACGACTCATTTTGGAATATTTGACAGAAAGAAGCTCTATTTGTATATGCAACTGTACGTGTTGGAATATTATTTTAAATTTTTTTTAAATGGAGATATAAAGACATCTCGGGTGAACTAAAAATACCACAAATTAAAATGCATATGAACAATGAGCCGGAAAAGGCTAGCATGCCCTCTCCGGGTCGGGGATGAGGTCCTGCTCCAAGTGGAGGAGTTTAAGTATCTCGGGGTCTTGTTCATGAATGAGGGAAAACTGGAGCGTGAGATCGATAGGCGGATAGGTGCAGCATCCGCAGTGAAGCGGGCTCTGTACCGGTCTGTCGTGGTGAAGAGAGAGCTGAGTCGAAAGGCAAAGCTCTCAATTTACCGATCGATCTACGTTCCCACCCTCATCTATGGTCATGAGCTTTGGGTTATGACCGAAAGAACGAGATCTCGGATACAAGCGGCTGAAATGAGTTTTCTCCGCAGGGTGTCTGGACTCTCCCTTAGAGATAGGGTGAGAAGCTCAGTCATCCGGGAGGGACTCGGAGTAGAGCCGCTGCTTCTCCACATCGAGAGGAGCCAGTTGAGGTGGCTCGGGCATCTGGTTAGGATGCCTCCTGGACGCCTCCCTGGTGAGGTGTTCCGGGCATGTCCCACCGGGAGGAGACCCAGAGGAAGACCCAGGACGCGCTGGAGGGACTATGTTTCTCGGCTGGCCTGGGAACGCCTTGGGATTCCCCCAGAGGAGCTGCTCCAAGTGGCTGGGGAGAGGGAAGTCTGGGCCTCCCTACTCAGGCTGCTACCCCCGCGACCCGACCCCGGATAAGCGGACGAAAATGGATGGATGGATGGATGAACAATGATTTATAAATAAATAAATTTAGATAAAGATTTTTGGTATCACTTTACGATAAGGCTCCCGGCTAATAAATAGTTTATAGATACATAATTGTTTCCTCTATGAACACTTTATAAATCATTAATAACTGTTTATAATGCTTTAATTAAAGCTGCTATATGTAATTTCTGGAACACGGTGGAACTTGTCTAAAAAATAAGTTCTTCCTGGTGTTGAAAATGGAGAATATGATCAATTCAGGCCAATTTCATTAAAGGGTTGAATCACCTACATCTCAGGGACAAAAATGGTGCAGTACCAGTTTCGGCCGCTATGGGCGCTAATGCACCCTGTAGTCTGTTTATTCAAACTGTTTAAATTCATGCTGAATAGCAAATGTTATTCCAAAATGTTATTCATGAAGGATTTCCCTTCTCAAACCTGCAGTGAAGATTCAGTGACACTGTTTATCTCATTTTAGTTTGAGCTCAGGACAATCTCCTCAGAAGAGACTTTTGTTTTTGTCCTAATTAATAATCAGATGAACAATATCTGTTTTTGCTATTATCATTAACATAGGTCCCATATGTGACGCTTTAATGACGTTGTTTTAACCAAACCAACAGGTTGACAGTGTTGTGTGTAGTGTTAAGATCAGTTTTTATCATAAAATGCTGACATCTGAAACTAACACTTTATCTTTCTGACAATTTGTAATGTTTGATTCAAATTAAAAGTAATAAAAGTATTACTGTCCCTTCAGGAATAACTCACAAAAAGTTCATTACTGAGAGCGATCAGAGAAATGTTTCTGAGGTCACGGTTGCATCACTGCAGTTTCAATGGGTTTGGCGCCATCTAGTGGCCATAAAAAAGACTGTCACGGCAGCGCGTATTATACACCGAAGCGTATTATCTAAGGGTTTTTCTGATTTATTTCCAAAAATATGACAAAGCGTATTATACACCGGAGCGTATTATACACCGAAGAATACGGTATCTATCTATCTATCTATCTAACTATCTATCTATCTATCTATATATCTATCTATCTATCTATCTATACAGTATATCTATCTATCTATCTATCTATCTATCTATCTATCTATCTATCTATCTATCTATCTATCTATCTATATATCTATCTATCTATCTAGACAAACATTTCATGATAACTAAGGTGGCAAAGGACTATATTCAATAGTAAAGCAGTATAAAGTATAATATACATATTATATAAAGTAAACGAACATCTCACATGGCACATGGAGAACATGAATTGGCTTATTAGCTTTACCAGCACACTACATGCAACTTAGCCTGGCCCTCGCCTTCCTGCACAGCTCCGCTCAATTCTCATTTCCCTTCACTGCACAGTCTGGGACTTCTCTCATAGACAACGATTTCTCCGGTAGATTTTTGACCGGACCAATCAGAGAACAGAAGGGGCGGAGTTTTTGGCCCCTAACCCACGCCCCCACCTGTCCCAGCGCAGCCAGCGAGCAGCCGCATGTTCTCATTCAAAGCGATGCAAAGCGATGCAGGACTGTTTTATATGTGACACAAATTTATTAATTTCCCCTTCTTAATCCCTTATCTGGAGTTTTCTTTTGTTGTTTTTCCCCAAAAGTCAAGTAATCGCTCCCTCCTCCTCCTCCTCACCCTCCGCTGAACAAGGAAATGCCTCAGGTTGTCACGAGAGAATTAAAGTCAGGTTTTACGTTGCTGCCCGAGTCCCATCAGATTTCCTGGTCTTCTGGTGTGTTGGACCAGCGCTACATGGTTTTATTTTATTTTATTAGGACGTTTTATTAACATATAAACACAGAATATTCAGCGAGAGAAAATTCAGCAGGAGGCGGAGCTGAAGACCACGGGGGAGCGCGCAGCCAACGAGCAGCCGCATGTTCTCATTCAAAGCGATGCAGGACTGTTTTATATGTGACACAAATTTATTAATTTCCCCTTCTTAATCCCTTATCTGGAGTTTTCTTTTCTTTTTTTTTGCCAAAAGTAAGTGATCATCGCTCCCTCCTCCTCCTCCTCATCCTCCTCTCCCTCCGCAGAGTGAAATGAACAAGGAAATGACTGAGGTTGTCACGAGAGAATTAAAGAGTCCCATCAGATTTCCTGGTCTTCTGGTGTGTTGGACCAGCGATCCATGGTTTTATTTTATTTTATTAGGACGTTTTATTAACATATAAACACAGAATATGCAACGGAGCGAGAGAGAATTCAGCAGGAGGCGGAGCTGAAGTCAAGTTCAGCAGACCACGGGGGAGCAGCCATCAGCAGAGGCCACGCCTCCAGCAAGAATTGGTTGTCAATGGAGAAAGTCCAGACCATTGTCTGATGCGAAGTGAAGGACAAGGGTCTGGTTTTAACCAGGCTACATGCAACTTAACTTCTGTATGACTAAAATATACATTAGCATGATGTTAACATCCAGACTAAATTATATAACATCAATAGGCTCACCTTCTGTCTTCAACACACAGCAGGAAACCAGGAAATCAACAACAGATGCTCAAAAAACTAAAATATGTCCGTGTTGGGAGAGAAAAAAACTTTACTGCAGCAGCAGCAACATTTACCGGGTACACAGAATGGTGTCAGAACAGCCGCGGTGCATTCAAAAACGTAGGATTTATGAAATGCAGAAAGAAAACAAGCTACAGTCAAAGAGAACTTAGCTCAGCAAGCAAACTAACCATATATAAACAATGTGGGCGTTCTAACAAGAATTGTAAAAAAAATCATTAATATATATTTATACACTGCATTTAAAGAAATTAATTAAATTCCACTTAGGGGGCCCCCTAGTGACCTGGGGGCCCTAAGCAGTCGCTTAGTCCGCTTATGCCTTGGGCCAGCCCTGCTTCCAGCATTATATTTAATTTACACCATTATTCTATCCTAACCAGACAATTTTTGTGAGTCATTATTTTTCTTTGTTCCGTATCAATTTTTCAGTCAACCTTTATTTAGGCAAGTTAATCCCATTGAGCCTCAAGGACTCATTTACAAGAGAGACCTGGTTTCAACAAAGAATGATGACAACAGCAACAACAATATACTGTACTTTCCTTTGCCAGTCAACAATAGACAATCATAAGAGAGGCATACATTTTTTTTTACAAGTTAAACAAAGATGTCAAAGTAGCAAAACACATAGGATTAGGATTAGGATGGAAATCACAGACTTGATTCCAGAAAATACAGTGCCCCAGACGAATTTAATACATTTGTGTCACATACAAAACAGTTTTGCATCGCTTTGCAATCCTTTGAACAAGAACGTGCGTGGCCGCTGGGGCTGGGACAGGCGGGGGCGTGGGTTAGGAGCGTGAGAAGTGAGAAGCTCTGTTTTTATTGGCTGGTTAAAAACTCTGTTTTTATTGGCTGGTTAACGGCGGGTCACTGTGTTTTTTTTATTGCTTTTAGAGAAGCAAGGAGCCTATAGTTTTTTACAGAGATTACTTGTCTAACATCAGTCTGTCAGGAGATAGTGACAGAGTGAAGAGATATGTTAAAAGAATATTGTTAGAAAAATTACATATAGCAGCTTTAAGGGTGACAGAGAGCCAAATCTGTTCACCTCTATATTTCATCTAGAGTTGTTATATTACGCATTTCAGACTAACTTACTACCTTATAAACACAATAAGCATTTGTAAGCCATCTATAAGGGGAGCTTTATTGTAAAGGTACCAGATATTTAAATCAAATATTTCAAAAAATGTAGAGTTATTCAAATAACTTTCAAAATCAAAGCAACAACAACAAAACCCCCAAATGTCAGAAAAAAAATCATCTTCATCAAAAATTAATTTCAAGAATTTATTAAAGAACAAAAGCACTTTTATCCATTAATAGTTACCAGACAGTGTGTTTGCAGCATAATGCATTAAAGCTTCATTAATTGTCTGGAATTGCATCAACAGAAAAGAGCAGCAAACACCACTTTTTGAGATAATTATACCTGTACAAGTCTTGCTTGCAGCATTTTAAGCAACCATCAAGCTGATCTTAGATTAAGAAAATGGCTCTGGAGCTTCCTACCTTGATGTGCAGAATTATATTTGAGCTAAAGCAAATCTCACCATGTGCCTTCAATGACATGGATCAAATCTGAAAACTAATTCTACATTTTTTGCACAAAATATAATGTTTTTTTCTTTTCAACTGTCTAGCTGTTCTCCCCTCATTGGCATGCTGACATTCCACTACGTTCCTCACTGCTACCCACACAACTTGAGTGGCAGCGGTTCGCCCACAGAATTACACTGCAATCTAAGTCTGCCACTGAATGACCGCTAGAACAAGATAATCATGTAGGCTCAGCAGCCATCATTGCTGGCAGACAACTGAGCACTCAGTTGCACAATTTTTGATGACTGGAGAGCCTTGCAATATTGCTTTGACCATTGCCAGAGTACTGTACTTTATTCCTTAAAAATCCAAACAATATATATATTTTTTTTATTTACTTCACATCAGAACTCTAAATCTAAATTGGCTGAGAGTGCGAATGGTTGTTTGTGTCATTTGTCTCCATAAGGTCTTTCAGAAAAACAGTCCGATGAAATGGCTGCACTTACCAGTCCACCATTTTCCTCTTTTTGACCATTCATAACTCACAGATAAAGCTGACCACTTAGAGTGATCCTATTTGTGGTTAGCTTTTTTTTATTATTTTTTTACTCGCTGTCGTTGCTGTGCATCCTCATCAATATTCCCTCTTTGTTAGATGTTGTTTAATCCCATGAGTGGGAGGTTGTTGTCACCATTTCATCACATCCACCACAAGGGGAGTGGTGGAGAGGTTAGAGAAGGTGGACTTGTGATTCAATCTAGAAGGTTGCCGGATTGACTCCCCAGACTGATAACATCAAAATGTGGGTGGAAACGGTGAAACAGCCACAACTGCATCATTTGTGCCATTCTGGGCTCTTGAGCAAGGCACTTAACCCCCACCATCTGCTCTGAAACATCTCTCTTTAAATTGGGACCTTGTGACTCAATGAGACTACCTGTTAAAGTTAGTTAAAGGATTTTTCTAACTGGATTACTGAGCATGAACCTTGATATTTTGAACCACTTTGGCCATGACTGCTGCAAACGAGTCGACGGGGGAGAGAGCAGATACCAAAAATCATCTTAGCACCATCAAACTGATGGACACACTATGAAAAGGTGCTTTTTAATACTGCAAGACTGAGTATGTTGTGGCTCTGCAGACTGATGAAGTATTTTGGATGAAAGGCGAAACTGAGTTTATCCTTTAAACATGCTGCTGTCCAGCCTCTCCTGAAAAAAACCTAACCTTGACCCCTCGGTGGTGTCTAACTTCCGGCCTGTCTCCAGACTCTCATTCACCTCTAAACTA
>JBBPBX010096329.1:0-13048 GCA_038048925.1 Garcialebias charrua | reverse complement strand
GTGGGAGTGGTGGCGCAGAGGTTAAGAAAGTGCTCTTGTGATAGGAAGATCGCCGGTTGCAGCCCCGGTACAGACAACATCAAAAATGTGGGTGGGATAAGTGAGACGGTCACACCTGTCTCTACCCTCATCTGCCCCACTCTGGGCCCTTGAGCAAGGCCCTTAACCAACACCATCTGCTCCCCCGGGCACCCTAGTGTAGGGATACAGCACTCTCATGTCCGTATGGGATGTGGGCCTCTCCACATCTCTCTGAAACTCTCAGTGTTACACCTTCTTGAAGCTCTCAAGGACACAACTGGACACTATTTTTGTTTACAATTATTTTGAATTAATGGACACCAATTAATCAGATTGAACTTTCTCTTTAATGTGTGTTAATTCAGAATTGATCTACAGTATATTTTGTCATTTAATGATGATCTGTTACTTGCATGAGTTTGACCCTTCTGCTGGTTTTATTTCTGCAGAACAAGCAGGCTCTGAATCTAAGGCACGAGTCAGGGTAAAAAAAACTGTTACTTCCTTCTCTGTTTTGTCTGTGAGAGTTAGCCATAATATTCTCTGTGCTCACAAGCGGCCATCTAGCCGATTCTGTAAACAGTTTTCCCTTTTGTCCGTCAGAGACATTTCTGCCTATGGGATGAAATATCCATCTCTTATTTTGTTAAACCAGCCAATAGATATTGAGGAGGTGGGGGAGACCCCGCCTCCCATATAAAGATCCACTTCCTGCATTTTCACTAGAGTGTGGAAGGAGAGAACTTGCTACCAACTTGGATTTCCTCCTCCGGAAAAGCTGGAAACGTCCTGGTCATTGTGTCAATTAGACCCACGTTTCAGCTGGAGTCACAGTAAAGCCTTACTGTGATTCCTTCACTCATTTCTGAAAGAATTTGTTTTCGCAAGTTTTATTTTGAAAATCAGTCAGTGCGCTTGACCTTTGTTCCCTACCGAGGGAGGCGAGTTTCCTCGTATCGTGGAATCAGCCACACACGCTGAAGTTTCAACTGGACGGCCGTTGGACAAACCCATCCACGTGTGTGTCCAGACACTTCTCCACTCTTATCTCCAAGAGACGAACCATCAACAGGTAACGAGTCGTGGTGTGTTTGAACGTGCGGGAGCCCAGCTGCTCGTGTGGGGAAAAAGTGCCACCCTGTCTGCTCAAAATAATCAACTTCGGTTAACTTAGCTTTCAATCTTTTATCTTCCATTCTATTTCTTCCTTTTCTTAACACAGTGAAACTTTAAGTAATGTGCCAACAGTTAAATTCTAACTGTCTGTTTGTTTTAATTTGAATTCTTGTCAACGTAGTTATTAAATCAGAGCTAATATTGATACAAATGTTTAATGTACTTTTATGATAATTTCAATAAAAGGTCCATTTTCTGGTGGACCAACATAAATTGAAGTCTCTCGTGAAATTACATTTTTCCTAGTCACAGTTAAAGCAATTTAATATCGGAAAAAGGGTGAACTCGCGAATTGGTGGTAAGTTTGTGCAGATAAAGTCTGCTCAGACCTGCGCATCTAAATATAGGTAAGTCAGTAAACTGACCAATAAGTCCTATATTTTAGAATAATGGTGGCCCTGTAAGTGTTTAAATACCTTACAGTGTCTATATTGTTACATTTAATGGTGGCTCGTCCGAGTTCCTAAGACGATTATTAAGTTGTTTTGTGTAGCTTACTGTCACGGTATTTGTTGGCATAGTTCTGTATCCTGTTTTGGACTTATAGAATAGTTTGGCTGGTGAGTGTCAGAGATTGCTAATCGTGGCATTGTCTGGTGCGTTTCCCGTTAGAATTGTTTTTTCTTTCACATTTCAACGTATGTTTGAAGCTGCGAATAAATGTTTTGTCTGTGTTTGTGAGACGTTGCATAACGTGTCGCGAAGGCTGCATGCATTTTTTCGTTTTGTGACCGCCGTGTCACCTCTGCTTCATTTTATTACATCTGCGGATTGCTGTTGAAAGTCTGTTTCACACATTTGCTGCTCCATTTTACCTAATCTGTTACAACGTGTTGGCTGAGGTTCGGGTGAAACCCACTCAGCTTTGGACCGGACGTTCCGACCTCCGGTTCCGATAGACGTAAAGTCCGTTGTTTAAACAGTTAGCGTGCTGCCTTCTCTGGAAGGCGTGGGGGGTAGCCTGAATGTGTTGGGCTCGTTAGCAGTATTTTCTATGGTGTATTCTACGTTTATTTTGTGAAAGAGTGTCCAGAACGTTGGGTCGAGCTAACGTTAGCGGTTCCGAGAGACGTTCGGCTACACAAGCGCTATGATTGGTCCATTGTGTGTCGTGTTCAAAGAAGTTGGTTCTGTAGACTGCTGGTTGTCAGATTCATTTTTGCACAAATTTCTGACAGTTTATCTGTGTTGTTTGGGTTCTATGCACGCGATATCGTTGAAGACTGGCTTATCCGCTGTGTTTTGCGATATTTATGACTGTTTTAGAACGTTGATAAGTCTGTTCCACGCTATTGTTCGACCGACCGCAGGTGCGTGAACGAACCGCTCGAACGGCACGTCACATGTGAGTGACGTCAGGTTTGGAAGACTACATTTCCCATGAACACTTGGGTTTTAGAAGTGCATGTTCTGTCTTCGCTGTGATTGGTCGATTACGCTGTAGTGTTGACGCTTGAGGGGGTGAGGAGCTCACTCCTCGTCAACTTTCACTTCAGCTGCTTGTCCCAGACAAGTTCCAGGCTTGTTGCCCGTTACTACCTTTTGAAAAGACTGTTTCAACGCGGTGTTTTTGAGATTTTAGTGGATGTATGAGTAAGTTGTTCAGATACTGCCGATCGCCATGTGACCGGGTCACGTGACACCGGGAGCTACAACTGCTTTATGAGGACCGACCTTTTTTCTTTTAACACTAGCAAACCCAGGGGAAAAAAAAAACACTAGAACTGCCATGAGTTTGTCAAAATGACAATTCTTCTATTAGGTGTCATGAGCCTGGGGGTGGATATCTTTGTTTGTGGGTAAACATCCCCTCCTGAGAATCTTCTCCCAGCATAATCTTCTCCAGTAGGTCAAAACAAAAGATCCCCCTCACACAAAGAACATTCATTTACATACATCCCCCACAAATTAACCACACATTCCAACAGCATTTCCAACTTGCTTCTACAGAGAGAGAGAGTTGTTTTCACCAGAGACTGCTCTGTAGGTGGGGGGGGGGTTCTTACAAGCTTTGATCAAAAATAATGTTACACTGAATTTTATTTTTTTATTTTTTTTCATTCAACCTTTATTTAGTCAGGTAAATCTTATTGAGCCTCGAGGCCAATGAAACACATACATTAAACAATAAACAATAGAAAAGTAGCAAAAACATCCATCCATCCATCCATCCATCCATCCATCCATCTTCTTCCGCTTATCCGGGGTCGGGTCGCGGGGGTAGCAGCCTAAGTAGGGAGGCCCAGACTTCCCTCTCCCCAGCCACTTGGTGCAGCTCCTCCAGGGGAATCCCAAGGCGTTCCCAGGCCAGCCGAGAAACATAGTCCCTCCAGCGCGTCCTGGCTCTTCCTCTGGGTCTCCTCCCGGTGGGACATGCCCGGAACACCTCCCCAGGGAGGCGTCCAGGAGGCATCCTAACCAGATGCCCGAGCCACCTCAACTGGCTCCTCTCGATGTGGAGAAGCAGCGGCTCTACTCCAAGTCCCTCCCGGATGACTGAGCTTCTCACCCTATCTCTAAGGGAGAGTCCAGACACCCTGCGGAGAAAACTCATTTCAGCCGCTTGTATCCGAGATCTTGTTCTTTCGGTCATAACCCAAAGCTCATGACCATAGATGAGGGTGGGAACGTAGATCGATCGGTAAATTGAGAGCTTTGCCTTTTGACTCAGCTCTCTCTTCACCACGACAGACCGGTACAGCGCCCGCTTCACTACGGACACTGCACCTATCCGCCTATCGATCTCACGCTCCAGTTTTCCCTCATTCGTGAACAAGATCCCGAGATACGTAAACTCCTCCACTTGGGGCAGGACCTCCTCCCCGACCCGGAGAGGGCATGCTACCCTTTTCCGGCTCAAGACCATGGCCTCGGATTTGGAGGAACTGATCCTCATCCCGGCCGTATCACACTCGGCTGCAAACCGCTCCAGTGAAAATTGTAAATCACGAACTGATGAAGCCAGTAGGACCACATCATCTGCAAAAAACAGAGAAGCGATTCTAAGGTCACCAAAACAAATCCTCTCAACACCTTGGCTGCGCCTAGAAATTCTGTCCATAAAAGTTATGAACAGAATCGGTGACAAAGGGCAACCTTGGCGGAGTCCAACTTTTACCGGAAACGAGCCTGACTTACTGCCGGCAATGCGGACCAAGCTATTTATATATATATATATATATATATATATATATATATATATATACAGGTAGTCCCCGACTTACGAGCGCTCTGACCTACGAGCATCCGGACTTACGAGCTGGCAAATTTTTGGAAAAAACGCAAAAAATACTGAGTTTTTCTGTGTTTTTTCACCACAGTCCGTTAGCTAAACATGTGGACACACGTTTCCGATCATTTTTATGCACTCATAAGCGGTTTTTCGATGAAAAACGAGTGTTTGTAGTCGCGCTAGCAAAACCGTTCCAACTTACGAGCGAAATTCCGGACTTACGAGACACGTGGCGGCCGTTCCAAATTACGAGATTTCCATGTTACGAGCGCCTCGTTGTAACGGAACTCGCTCGTAAGTCGGGGACTACCTGTATATATATAATATATATATATACTTATAAATATATATATACATATATACATATATACATATATATATATATATATATATATATATATATATATATATATATATATATATATATATACATATATATATATATATGTATATATATCATATATATATATATATATATATATATATATATATATATATATATATATATATATATATATATATCACACACTTTATGGTATTGTAGGCCATTGCATTAGGTAATACATTCAGCAATTACTTTTACTTTAATACTTTAAGTATTTTTAAAAGCAAGTACTTATTTACTTTTACTTAAGTAAAAATATTAATATGGTACTTCTACTTTTACTAGAGTATATTTTTGTCTGTTTATTTGCACTTTTACTTAAGTACAGTGTTTGAGTATTTTCTCCACCACTGGATTTACCTGACTATATAAATATGCCCCAAGGCCTCCTCCCCGCCAACAGATTGGAATGGCCTCATATACATACCAATGGCTTTAAAAATGCTAATTCAATTTGTCAGTTTGACAATCCCATGGGTTGCATAGGTAGAATTGTCATTTTGACAAAAACTGGTAGAGCTAGTGTTAAACGTAGTTTAAAGTTTCACAGTCCAACCAATGTTTCTCACATCGTTTCATCTTTTGTGAGACTGGGGTTCTAGAGTTTTGTCACGTAAAGGCCCTGGATCTTTCTGATTGATGCTTTTCATCCGTTGTTAGACGTCTGTGAATGTTTAGCAGCTTACGGCTGCGCTCACAGGTGACAACAGCGCCTCTAAAGCGGTCAGAAAGAGAATAGCAGTCGCTGTGATAAACTTTTCCAGCGTTGCACACCCCCATCTGTTGGTTGTATCTAAGAATACAGTTTGATGCAATTCTCTCTAACATTTCAACTTTCCTGTTTTTGAATAGTGTACATTTTGAAATGTTGAGGACACAGCACCCTTTCATTTGATTTTCACATATAATCAAATGTTGATGGCAGAACAGTTACATAGATTTAATACAGACATGTCTGCATTTTGATAAAACTTGACACTTTTATCATAAATTCTGTGCAAAACAAGCTGTCTGTCCCTGTTTATTTTAAACTGCAAGTTTAAAATAACACTCATGAGGCATCTTTTGTTTTGATTTTCACAAAGATCACACAACGATGTCCGATTTTGTTTGACCTTGTCGCAGGTCTACATATTAATAAAGATCACTGATTTGTATTTGATTTCACATCTTGGACTCCATGTTGACTGCCACAGGCATCACATGGTGGGACTGCACACTGTGAAATGAGACCCACTTTACTTGATTTTTCACAGAAAATCAGTACAAAGATGGACGTTCAAACAGGTGCATCACCTGATAGGGCCTCCTCTTTTATCGCACGTAGATGGACATCTGCTCCAGCGTATGCTAATTACTTAGCTGCGGTGGACGTCCATCAGGATAAGTGGGAAAATCCCCTGTCGTTCTGCGACAGGCTGATGTCTGTCTACTCCGGTGGCAAAACTGTCCCTGGACTAGAGGAAGATGAGGAGTTTAAAAGTCTTTTCATTAAGAATCTCATGCCTTTCCAAAAGAAATGTGTTCGCTTCCATGTTAATTGCAAAGAGAGTACCATGGCCGAAATTAAACAATGTGCTATGGAATTTTTTGACATGCTCGAACGACGAAAAACACCATCAGAGGTTTGTCCAGGTCAAATGGTCACATCCCACTCGCAAACAATAGTAGAGGTTCCCTCTCCTACAGAGTGTGAGAGTAAACAGGATTGTCATGGTAAGAAACAACAGATCAGTTCCACAAGCTGGAAAAGTGACTCATTTCGGTTCACAGGGAGTTCTGCTCCTACTGCCCCTCAGGTTGAAAACCCTGAGATGAGCAGAGAACCACACAAGGTTGGTGTTCGCTCTCTAGGTGAACCAAGATGGTTCAGATCGAACCAAAAGAGTTCTCACCTAGACCTCACAGTGGGTGAACTTCGAGAGAAGTTGATACATGGGTACTGTGACCCATTGAACAATGGTCGGTCTCAACAAGTAACCCCGAGAAGCGACCCTCCTGCCCCTGCACCTCGAGCTACACAGTTCGAGACGTGCAAAGAGTCACACATCCTCCAGATTAAGGAAACAACGCCTCCGCGCGCGGAAGTGACTGAGGTTGTAAGTTGTTTGTCAAATGATTTGAATGTTACAGTGGTTGACCAAGCTGACACAACGTGTGACGTTGTCCTTAATGATAACACAAACAACGTTGTTTAACCTGATGAAGCGATGCGCAGCACTACCTTTTGCAACGACTCAGTGCACACAGTTGACGACAACAGCGTCAACATTGACAAAGATGCTGACAGCAAACAAATTGCTGATGATCAGCGTACTGAAAATCAAGATGCTGACAGCAAACAAATTGCTGATGATCAGCGTACTGAAAATCAAGATGCTGACAGCAAACAAATTGCTGAAAATCCACTTCCTGAAGGTCATGAGGCAGACAGCCATCATGATGCTGACAGCGACGAAGATTACACAGACAGAGTCACACGTACACAGAAACGTGTGAAAAAACCTAAACGGTTTCTGTGTAACTTTATAAAAAGGGGGATAGCTAAGAGAGCTTACCTGCCACTCACATTGGAAGGGGTCCTCGCGCAAGAAGCACTCCTGGTTTGCGGCTCAGACGTGTCTATCATGTCAGCCGAACTGTTTGAGGAGCTAAGGACCGCCGCTAACGATGTTGACAGGCAAATACCCTTTGTGAAAGACACTTATGGTGAGCTACAGGGCCCCGCAAAGACGAGAACAACCCTAATAGCCATGGTTCACATGCAGATTGGCGAAATGTCACTATACCACCCGGTGTATGTGTCTGAACTTGACTCACTCCAGACTCCGTTTTTGGTTGGCCAAGATTTTATAAATTGCTTTGAAGCGATTATAAATTATGGCAATCAGACAATGTGGGCCACAGTGAGAAGTCCACTGCCAATCGTGGTGCCTCCCTAAGGTCAGGACACTGACTGTCTAACAATAGGTACCGCTGAGGTCACATGGGATTCCCCAACCGAGACCACAAGCCCGGTAAGTGAACCTTCATATACAGATGAGACAGAGGAGACTCAACAGTTGGACCAGACTCTGGCCCATCACGAGAACCTCCTCTATGAGCTGACACCTTCAGCACTCACTGAACACTACCTACCACAGGTAGAAGACGGTGTGGAGATCCAAGGATCCCATGCCAAAGATGCTGTACTGTCCTGTGGGACAGATAATTCGGCGAACAACCAAGCTTTCAGTGAAGTCTTGGTTCAAGGACATCTGAGTCCAGAAAGTGACAGTCTACCACACGTTGACAGTCACTTGGACTTCATGGTTACAGATTTTGAGGACCCCTCCTCAAACAAAAGGGGGGCAAACTCACACTTCCTACCATAGGTAGAGGACGGTGTAGAGGTCCAAGGATCACACACCGAGAACGCTGTGCTGTCCTCTGGGACAGTTAATTCGGCTATCAGCCAAGCTTTCAATGAAACCTTGGTTCAGGAGCTTTTGAATCTAGGACTACTCAGAAATGACATTGTTCTTACAGACTCAAAGAGCACCTCTTCCTTCATGAAGTGGGAAGGCATACATCACAACAACAGAGACACGCCTGCGATGGCGCCGACAGTTGTGACACACCTGAATTACGCAGAAAGAGGTAAACGTACAGAGATACGTTGGCCGAAACCTGTAAGGTTCCTGTACAAGGTTCCCAATAAACTGCGCGAACAGCTTAAACTAAACAAAGGCATCCTAACGCGTGCCCATGGACGGACGTCCACACCCGTGTGCGTGGTCCCTCGTGACCACAGGGGGGTGATGTTAGGCCATGTCGTCCAAGCACAGGATAGTAAATAAACTAAACAGTTTAAACTATACTAGTTGCGAAAAGAAACTAATCCGACTAGAACTTAGAAACGCTAAGCATAAAACCCACAACAAAAACTAACCTTAACAACCGTTTAAATCTGCAGGATTTAATTGACATCGGTTATAAAGCTAAGAACTGTTTTTCTTGTGTGTGACACGTTGGAATCTGACGACCAGAGTGAGTTTGACGTAGTGAAACGTTGTTTTTAGTTGCTTAATTGCTACTTTTGTTGTTATTGAAGTTGTTATTGTTTTCTGAACACTCCCAGCCAAAAGAGGTTTTGATTGTTGATAAGTTGAAGACTTAAATGGATTTAACTATGCCAACATGCTGTTCATTTTGTTAAAGATCTCAATCTTTGAAGAGTCATTGTAGATTAATACTACTTAAGGTACTATAATCTACACTGATCTCCCAATCATTTAGGTAGAACCGATTCGATCGTTTCTATTCTAGATCTATTCATTTTGATGAGTCTCGCCATAGACTTCAAAATTTATAGGGAATACCAAATCTTGCGTCGTTCGTCTAAAAGACAACAGACATTTAGACCAAACTAGATTTCATTTTTATTTTAGTTTAACCTAAACTAAGTAATGAATGGAGGAATAGTTTGAAAGAAGAGGCCTTCGTTACAGAAGCCCTCCACATTTCTATAGGTATAGATCCCTATATCTGATTTTTACAGCATTGATCCACCCCTTAATTGGTAATTGTAGCTGATCTAATCCATGATAGCTTACATACCAGGTGCATATAGGTAAGGCTTAATGTAGAATCCCAATCATAAGCCCACCTAAAACCACATAATTGCATGACACATTGAACCAGGGTGGCACCGACTGGAAGCCATCCAGCCTGCAACCTTCGATGTGGGGACCTGCTGATCCAACGTTGGTCTTCAACCTTCATCCAAGGGCCGCCTCCTCTGCTTCAATCGAGGGATCCCCTCTACATGCTGATTAAAAACCATTCTTGCTGATGAAATCAATAACCCCCATCGTTGTGGATTTACCGTTGTGGATTATAAGACTTTGTTTTCCAAAGGATCACAGACTCAGTTTTCCATGGGTTAACAGACTATGTTTTCCAAAGGATTGAAAGCTTACCGCAATGGGATTACTTACAAACAGTATGGAATTTCCCAAAACATTATGGGAGTATAATTTTGAACTTTTTGACTTTTTTTTTCCACTTGCTGGATTACAGAGAGGTCAGAGACATTCGGTGGTATCCTATCGTGTTGGAACTCATCTCGAAGGACAAGCAATGATTTTATAGGGATACAGCACTCTCATGTCCGTATGGGATGTGGGCCTCTCCACATCTCTCTGAAACTCTCAGTGTTACACCTTCTTGAAGCTCTTAAGGACACAACTGGACACTATTTTTGTTTACAATTATTTTGAATTAATGGACACCAATTAATCAGATTGAACTTTCTCTTTAAAGCTGCTATATGTAACTTTTCTAACAATATATTTGTAACATATTTCTTCACTCTGTCACTAGACTAATGTTAGAGAGGTAATCTCTGAAAAAAAACTTAAAAAAAATATTGTCCCCTTGCTTCTCCAGGTGGTAAATAGGCATTTCTAAAAAGAAAAAGTGACCCGCCATTAACCAGCCAATAAAAACAGAGTTTGTAACCAGCCAATAAAAACAGAGCTTGAATTTGAATCAGCCAATAAAAACAGAGCTTGAATTTGAATTTCAGCAGACCATGGGAGAGCAGAGCCATATATGGCTCTGAGGGGGAGGGATCAGAATGCTTTGCCTGTTGAAATTTTTTCTAAGTTCTGCAGTTCTACAGAAACTGCAGACTGAACCTTTAATGTATGTTAATTCAGAATTGATCTACAGTATATTTTGTCATTTAATGATGATCTGTTACTTGCATGAGTTTGACCCTTCTGCTGGTTTCATTTCTGCAGAACAAGCAGGCTCTGAATCTAAGGCACAAGTCAGGGTAAAAAACTGTTACTTCCTTCTCTGTTTTGTCTGTGAGAGTTAGCCATAATATTCTCTGTGCTCACAAGCGGCCATCTGGCCGATTCTGTAAACAGTTTTCCTGTTGTCCGTCAGAGACATTTCTGCCTATGGGATGAAATATCCATCTCTTATTTTGTTAAACCAGCCAATAGATATTGAGGAGGTGGGGGAGACCCCGCCTCCCATATAAAGATCCACTTCCTGCATTTTCACTAGAGTGTGGAAGGAGAGAACTTGCTACCAACTTGGCTTTCCTCCTCCGGAAAAGCTGGAAACGTCCCGGTCATTATGTCAATTAGACCCACGTTTCAGCTGGAGTCACAGTAAAGCCTTACTGTGATTCCTTCACTCATTTCTGAAATAATTTGTTTTCGGAAGTTTTACTTTGAAAATCAGTCAGTGCGCTTGACCTTTGTTCCCTGCCGAGGGAGGCAAGTTTCCTCGTATCGTGAAATCAGCCACACACGCTGAAGTTTCAACTGGACGGCCGTTAGACAAACCCATCCACGTGTGTGTCCAGACACTTCTCCACTCTTATCTCCAAGAGACGAACCGTCAACAGGTAACGAGTCGTGGTGTGTTTGAACGTGCGGGAGCCCAGCTGCTCGTGTGGGGAAAAAGTGCCACCTTGTCTGCTCAAAATAATCAACTTCGGTTAACTTAGCTTTCAATCTTTTATCTTCCATTCTATTTCTTCCTTTTCTTAACACAGTGAAACTTTAAGTAATGTGCCAACAGTTAAATTCTAACTGTCTGTTTGTTTTAATTTGAATTCTTGTCAACGTAGTTATTAAATCAGAGCTAATATCGATACAAATGTTTAATGTACTTTTATGATAATTTCAATAAAAGGTCTATTTTCTGGTGGACCAACATAAATTGAAGTCTCTCGTGAAATTACATTTTTCCTAGTCACAGTTAAAGCAATTTAATATCGGAAAAAGGGTGAGCTCGCGAATTGGTGGTAAGTTTGTGCAGACAAAGTCTGCTCAGACCTGCGCATCTAAATATAGGTAAGTCAGTAAACTGACCAATAAGTCCTATATTTTAGAATAATGGTGGCCCTGTAAGTGTTTAAATACCTTACAGTGTCTATATTGTTACACTAGATAGCAGCTCTCTGCTCCGTACAGAGGGCTGTGGTAGCTCGGTGGTCTGTGTTTGTGTCAG
Source organism: Garcialebias charrua (assembly GCA_038048925.1). Lineage (NCBI taxonomy): Eukaryota > Metazoa > Chordata > Actinopteri > Cyprinodontiformes > Rivulidae > Garcialebias > Garcialebias charrua. The sequence goes on along the minus strand of JBBPBX010096329.1, from coordinate 1,220 downwards.
GAAGGACATCCGACATTTCATTTCATTTCATTTATTTATTTATTTAAGTTAGGACAATGCATATTAATCAACATAACAGCAGTTAGCATCAATGTAAATATGCCGGAGTTAGCACAATAGCTAATTTGCATCCGTTGTCCTAAGGCAGGTAAGAATAAGAAACGTCCCATAAAACAAAAGAGCGGAGAAAAATACAAACATCACCTATATAGCACATAACACAACATAAAATTACAATAAAAATATGATGCCATAAGAATAGACAAAGTAATCTACACATGAGTGCACTTCTGATTAGTTTTCAGCCAAAGTTTCAGAGATTTTTTAAAGCTGGAGTAGGTGCCACAGTTCCTGATGGAAACTGGCAGTGTGTTCCATGACTGTGTGCCTCTGATGGACACCACCATTTGGCCAAATTTAGTCCTGCGCCGCTGCACATCACAATCTCCTCTGGTCAGTGCTCTTGTGTTTACTGTACTTGTTTTTTTACTTATAAAATATATTAAAGGAGGAGGAGCAAGTCCATTTAAAACTTTAAAAATCAGGCAAACGTCCATAAAAATCTGATAGCTATTAAAATCCAAAATTTTGTACTTATTTATGATGTTGCAGTAATGATACTGTATTGGCTTTTTGTCAAAAATTTTCAGTGTTTTCTTAAAAAGAGACTTTAGGGGCTTCATGACGATCTCTGAAGTGTGAGACCATGTAGTATAACAATAGGCTATATGGCTGAAGATCATGGCATGCATGTAAGCCTTTGCTGATTCTGTTGTCAGAGAAGGTCTTATATGTTTGAAGTTTGCCAGATTAAGTTTAATTATATGTGAAATTCTCTTTACATGTTGCTTGAAATTTAGATTAGAATCAAAAATGACTCCGAGGTATTTAAATTGTTCAACCACATCTAATGTCTCGCCATTGACCAACACAGATGGATGCCCATCATCTGGTGGCAGCCGAGAGAAAAACATACAGACTGTTTTTTTAGTGTTGAGATGTAAACAAGAGTCCTGGAGCCAGTGAGACACCGGGATCATGGCACTAGAAAGCACAGCAGCAGCTTCATTTTTGGACATAAAAGCAATTGCCAAATCTTCACGCAACTAGCTTGCTGTGGTGAGCCCTGACGAAGGGAGAAGCCGAAAGAAGAAGAAGAAAAAAATATATATTTATACATGTACATATATTTACATATTATATATATATATATATATATA
>JBBPBX010096328.1:2727-13048 GCA_038048925.1 Garcialebias charrua | reverse complement strand
AAATAAATAAATAAATAAATAATATTAGACCCCGACACATACACCCCTGCCCCAGATGTGCTGTTGATGTAGGTTGTTGTAAAGTGCAATTTAACAAAAAAAAAGGGAGAGAAGAAGGAGCAGAGGCTGGCATAATGCCAGTTTCCCCTCCACCCCAACTCTAACCCAAGCCCTTACTGTCTAAACGCATTATTTGAAGCGAGTACAGGCACAGGAGGTGAGAGTAGTGTCGTCCCACCATCCATAAACACAGTGCCCACCCCAAGTTCCTATATGTGAATGTCATGAGGATGTTATGGTAAATGGTAAATGGAGCTTATTTATATAGCGCTTTCTAGCCCCCTGTGAGGAGCCCCAAAGCGCTTTACAATACCAACCATCCACCCATTCATACACACATTCATACACCGGTAGCAGCAGACTGCCATGCAAGGCGCCTTTCCAGTCCTAAAGGGAGCAACTCGGGGTTACGTGTCTTGCCCAGGGACACACCAACACATGGTGTGGGGAACCGGGATTCGAACCTCCAACCTTCCGATCGGGGGACGACTGCCATTACCACTACGCCACGGCCGCCCACATGAGTTATGAGTGAATGTCTAAGGTGTATAATAAAATTGAGTCCCAGGTGGTTCTGAACAGCAGAAATGTAAAAATGTTTCAGCACACCCGAGCCTCAAAATCCCTACATGTATTAAATTTGAAATGAAGAGGGCGGAGGTGCGCGGTGAGGGATGGGGAGAAAATAACTGCAGGATCTAATTCTTCTGCAGGGAGTCAGCTCCCCCGCTTATCCAACATACCCCCCAAGCTCGCCAAGGTCCACCCAAGGAGCGAGGCCAAAAACACTTCTCCGACCGTCAGACCCATTGAACTCCAGACCAGAGAAGGACACAGTGACGAAGAGAGTCTTAATTTCTTTACAGATGGAGGGAACTCGTTTTCCTCCATCTCAGCACTGGACAGTGTTGGACAACTCTCTCCATTCAGCTGTAGCGACACCTTCTGGTCAACTGTAGCAGAATGTTGATTTCAGTTATTCTGAAAATATAGGAAATAGTGTTAGACAGTGAATTATGGTCAACACAAAAGTTCACTGTTGCACACCACACAGACTTAATAAAGTCATTTCCTGACTCATTTCCAGTTTCCTTTTGAGGCCATGGTTCCACATCATTCAGCAACAGTCTGCAGTCTGCAGTGGCTGAAAGGGAACACAAAGAAACAAGAGAACTTGACACATGTGTCTTGACAGTCAGGGGGGATCTGTCCTTATTTTCTGCACCGGACAGCATCCCTGTGTCAGTTTCAACAGCTCTGCTTTCAGCCACACTGTAAGCACAGAGACCGTTAGACACAGAATCATTAAATGAGAGTTGTTCAGTTTTAAATAACCATAAAAAACTGTCACTCAAGTCAACAACGTCTTTCACAACTCCTTTGTTTTCTACAGGAGCTACAAAAGAACACAAAGAAACAAAAATAGTTTCTTCTGGATCCTCAGTTAAGTTCAATGAGACTTCCTCCGCTTCAGAACTGAATAAAAAACATTCACACAGGTTAATGTCAAGTTCATTCAGCTCAAAGTTTTTAAAATCCCAATCTGACTGAACTGGAATGTGTTCAGGTTCAGTTTCATATTTAGTTTCAAGAAACAAGAAGAAACTGTCACCCAAATTGATGTCATCCTCAATTTTCTCCTCCTGAAGACGATGTCCTTGTGGCGCCATCTGCTGTAGAAGTGTGAGAGCCTCACCTGCTTCAATGCAAGGCTCTGGTGTCACCTTTAGATGACACACAGTGGAACATGAATGTTGCTTTTCCAGTTGCTTTTTCAGTTCAGCTTTGAGCCTCAACTCTCTCAACTCCTTCTGCAACTTCAGTATGTTTTGTTCACGAGCAACTTGAAGTCTTTGTCGTTCAATTTCCTCTTGTTCCCACAGACGCTTCTTTTCCTCCAAAGCAGCTTGACGTCTTTGTTGTTTAATTTGCAGTTCAAGCTCTTGTTTTTCTTTTAAAGCAGCTTGCTCCTGTTCAAAACGTTCTCTTAGAGAAATTTGTTGCTGCTCAAGAGTAGCTCGCTCCTCTCCAAGCTTCTTTTTCTCCATGGCAATCAAACATTTTCTTTCCTCCTCCTTTTCTTTCAAACGCAGTTGCTCATTCATCTCAGGAAATATCCCAAGCTGTTTTAATTCATAAAACAGTGCCCACTCTAACCATCCATCATCAGCAAATTTTCTGACATCAATGTTAAAATGGTTTGCTACCCTTAGCTTCTGTTCTATTGTGCAATCTACAAAGACTTGCACTGTAGGTTGTTCAAGAAACTTCTTTAAATTGAAAGCCATGTTTTTGAGCAAAAAACAGCAAACAGTTTATTTTTATTTTTAAACAGTTCACCCAAACAGCTCACCATCAAGTGTTCAGTACACAGATGACAGTGAACCAAAACATAAATGTCCTACTGCCCTTGAATGTGTCACAAGCAGCAGCATACACACACACACACAGCTGATTACTCAGAGCAATCAGCACCAAAGAGAAGCTTCAGCCAGCTTCCAACTGCTGAAGTCAAGTCCTTCACAAACTTGGTGACAATTTTTTTTTTAAGTTCACGCTTTTGAAAAGCCCCCACATAAATGTGAACAGCAAAACTGTTCAACCAAGCAAACACCATCAGGTGTGTCAGCTGTGCACCGCACAGAACACACAAAACACAGCTCAAGGTTATTTGTGAAACTGCCCGTCACAAACACTGCGTTTTAACTAAACTCAGCAACGAGCCCCCATTAAATATTTAAGCCCCCAAGCTCAAACAATGTCTGTTCAAAGCAGACAAGTACACAAGTTGCCTAATCAGGTACTCAAAGAGCCAACAGCACAGCACCCCAGCTGCGCTCAAAACACACAGATCACAACAAGGCAAAGCTTTAGTGATCCTTAACCAAAACAAGCTCAACAAGCTCATTCATTCAAATCCTAGACAAATCCTAAACTAACCAAAACAGCTCGTTCATTCAGATCCCGGACGAGCCCCCAATTTATATGTTACGACCGGTAAAGGCCAAAACATACAAAGTGGACACTGACACAGAAAAAGAATTAAAACGGTTTTTATTAAACTAAAACTAAGAGCCTCCAGGCTGGCAGGGTCCTCCCAGGCTTCTCACCAGGACTGGAGCGTCCTCTCCTGGATCAGCGTCCAAAGGAAAATAAATAATAAAAAGTACAAATAAGTGTTGGACTGGTGGGCGAGGCCAAAAACAATATAACGCCACCCAGGTTGGTCCAATCCTGTACAGGACCGTCGTACCTCCCCAGGCGACGATCTACCTTACCAAAAAGTCCCTCTAAACAAACAAAACACGAGAACTGGACTACCTACACCCACACAGTCAAAAGTACAAAAAAATGAGAAAGAGAAAAAAGGTAACAGTCCCTCACTGTTATCCTCAGCTGTCCCCCTCTTGGACGGCTGCCCAAACACTGCCCTCAGTGTCTCCTAAAGTTGAACTCAAACAGGCCTCAGTGGCACAGGCCCACACCTCCTAAGTTTAGGCCAATGTTTCAACTGGCTCTTAAGGAGCCTCAACCCACACAGAACTCTAATTAATAACTAAAGTTGTTTTAAGAGCTTAAACAGCTCAACTACTTAAGCAACATGTTTTAAGAGCACACACCAGCTTATCCTAACTCCAACAGGAGCAGGTCAACAACAACCAGGGAGAGGTGGAGATCTCCCAGAATTATTCAACACAGCCCAGTGGCTGTGCTCAACCAACAGTTACCTGAAAGTGTCTTTTCAGCAGTTCCAGTGAACTCAGCTGACTTCTCACACTTTCTAACAGGCTTCAATAAGCCACCACTACACACAACTCTAGTAAACACTAGAGCTGCACATGAGCAACCCTTTTGCTCCCCATGTACTGTTTAAGCAGCACAGTCATTTAAAGCCTCAGCTCAACACAAAGTGGTCAGAGTGGGTGGAGTACACTCTGAAACACACACACATGCAGCATACATCTGCTTTGAGCAAAACTTGGTTTTTACCTGCAACAGGATTCCAAGTAGTTCCAACAAGCACCCTTGCTTGTGTCAACCAAACTCAGTTGGCAATCTCAACCTCACATCAGTAAGGCTCCACAGTGTTCAGGTCTCAGCTCAGACTATTTAAAAGGCTGAGAGCAAACAGGTGTTTCACCTGAGCTAATCAAGCCTGATTAGGCTGAGTGAAAAAAAGTGCAGCTACAGGCTGCTGGTGCTTTCTTTAGCAGACTGCAGCCAACCTAAACACAATAATGATGTTTTTAAAAAAAAACTCTGAACCCCCTCAGGTTCATAACAGCTCCAGGAGAAAGGTTTCCAAACAGGCCTCTTTTCAAGGACGTGTACAGAAACCAGATTAGATAGTCTTTTTGTTTATTCCAATTCAGACCACAGTGTTCTTTTTCACTGCAGCCTCCAAGTCCAGACGCTGTTTCAGAGCCAAAATTCCAAATCATATGAGGTTCCGTTCTATGAACCCCCATCCATGCCCAGTTGGGACCCGGGCGGCTGTAAACGAGTTCCAAAGCGCCCAGCAGGTCCGCGGTAGTCCACCGACGCACCCAACGTGCGATTGAGCTCATACAACAGCTGGGATGAGTTGCTCACGGCCCGGATCAGAGAATCATGCTGATCAGGGAGTTTCGCCAGCGCGCTGATAGCCGCCGAAGCCCTCCTCAGCTTCTATGTAATGCTAACACACTAGCCGAGATACAGGCCACGTTGCTATTTATGTATTTTTAAATTATGTTTGCGCGATCAAGTAACATCAGTAAGTTTTTTTATTCAGGGAGGGTTTATTAATGAGAGTTTTGGATGATTTACTGTCTTAAAATGATAGATCTCAGACGCGACCGGGACTAAGCCGAGATAGCTGCTAACACACTAGCCGAGATAGCTGCTAACACACTAGTCGAGATTGCTGTTAACACACTAGCCGAGATACAGGCCACGTTGCTATTTATGTATTTTTAAATTATGTCTGCGATCAGGTAACATCTGTAATTTCTTTTTATTCGGGGAGGGTTTATTAATGAGAGTTTTGGATGATTTACTGTCTTAAAATGATAGATCTCAGACGCGACCGGGACTAAGCCGAGATAGCTGCTAAAAAACATTAGCCGAGATACCGGAGCAAACACTTTGCTATTTATGTATTTTTAAATTATGTCTGCGCGATCAGGTAACATCTGTAATTTCTTTTTATTCGGGGAGGGTTTATTAATGAGAGTTTTGGATGATTTACTGTCTTAAAATGATAGATCTCAGACGCGGCCGGGACTAAGCCGAGATAACTGCTAAAAAACATTAGCCAAGATACCGGAGCAAACACTTTGCTATAATGTATTTTTAAATTATGTCTGCGCATTCAGGTAACATCTGTAATTTCTTTTTATTCGGGCAGGGTTTATTAATGAGAGTTTTGGATGATTTACTGTTTTAAAATGATAGATCTCAAACGCAATCGGACATGCTCCGCCATAATTATTTAAATGCGCGTTGGAGCGTGCCTTCCCGTTGTCACGTCACTGATTACGTTTTGTGGAAATGCGCGGATTTTAGGGGCGTATCCCAGAGAAAACTACCATAACTTTTTATTTATTATATATATTATATATATATTTATTTTTCTCTTACCCCCCTGGTTGCCTGGCGGACATTCTGGGGGTGGGCCGTCAGGGGTTGTCCTGGGATGTGGGGGGGTTCGGGGCCTGGGGGTTCGCCGTGGGCGGGGCTGGCAGTGCGCTCCCTCTGGGGCTGCTTGGACTCGGGTGTCCTGTCCTGTCGGCAGGGCGCGGGTTGGGCCGAATCTTGGATGTCTGCTACTCTCCACCCCAGAATGAATGGGCCTACCTCCTGGGTTTGGATGTGGGCTGCCCCACGTAGGGGGCAGGTACATGTCTTGGACCTAGGGGGCATAGAGTGTGCATCGGGATTATGAATGGAACGTGTCGTTATTGTATGTCTTTCTGTGAGTGAGGGTGAGGATGAGGGTGGGTTTGAGTGAGTGTATCTGTGTATGAATGTTTAAGTGTCAGGCTGGGACTTGGACTGCCCCCTCTCTGATACTTCTGAGGCTACTAGTGTCGCGCTCCTGCCACGTGGCCCCCTGGTGGGTGTTCCTTTGCCTGCGGGCGTGCTTGGGGCCCTCACTATCTGGGGTTGGGCGCTTGGGCGTTTGTCGGCTCGGCCTGGTGGCTGCCTGGTGGGGCTCGTGTCCTCTGGTCCTTTCGGGTCTTGGCCTGAGGGATGGGCGTCCCCGGTGCCCGGGCCTCGGTGACCGGCCCTGGGGCTACGTCAGTGCAGCGGGCTCCGGCGGGGGCCTATGAATTTGTCGCGTTTGACCCCGGGGGGTCATTGTGTGTGGTCGCTGGTGGGATTCGTCCGGTTCTTCCCCTTGGTCGGATCTGGGGAGTGGGCGAGTGGCTCGTCCTGTTCGGGTGGCCCTGGGGACTCTGGGCTCGGGGTCCTTCCTGGAGTCTTGGGCTTTGATCGCCCCTTCGTCTGCCTCGGGCTTTGGGGGGACGGATCTCTGATGCTTCACAGTCGCTACTAAATGTTCTATTGGAGGAACCTTATTCACTTATGCATGCTCACAACCACACACAAATGGATGCAGGGATGTATATGTAGATATATGCAGATATGTAGATGGGTATATGAATGAATATAAATGTATATGTATGTATACTGTATATATATTTGTAGGTATGGGTATGTGTATTTATAGAAATCTACTGCAAGGTCATGAAGATTATTAGTCTTTATGCATGTATGTTTCGTTGCTGTGTTATGTCATGTGCTTTGCAGGATTGCGGACGGAGGTTAGGTGTGTTTGCCGTGTGCTCTTTTTGTGGATAATTGTTGTTTTGTTGTCTTACTTTCTCTTTTCTTTCTCTCTATTAAAAAAAATACATATTGGAGTGAGAGGATGGCTATAAGGTGAGAAGGGAGGCCATCTATAAATGGAAAAAAAAAAAAAAAAACAACAACTGTGACTTATAGGCCGGAAATAATGGTAAATGAATGTTTTTGTTCAGAGCCCTCTGATGACTTCTGTTGTGACTTGGCGCTATATACATAAACTCTGTTAAATTCAATTTAATATGTTAAAAATCTATATATGCACTTTGAACACAAATAACCCATAGGTCATCTGTAAAAGTCATCACACAATGAAACTCATTCATTTGTGCTTTAAAAGGCTTGTCACTCACCGGATGCTCTCACATGCATAATTCTAACACAGAGAACAAGGGGGGCTTTATTCTAGTCCAAGCTAAAGCTGTAGCTTCATCTAAACTGATAACAGAGAAGCCTACAATATGGCTCGACTTAAACGTGATTTAAGAAGTGCGTTTTAAAGTTAGGGCCATAGCAGGTGGCTCCATATGGCCTATGTGGCTAAACCAAAGGCAGTATTGTGGTCCTGATGTGGATCCTCAAGTTACACTGTTGTGAGATGCATCAAAGTGGAGCCATAATCAGCTGAGGTGCTCTGATGGACACACAGAGGAGGTCAACAGAAAGGTCAGCTGGAAAGGTGTCCAACTTCAAGGCCTTTCAGCTGGACCTGTGTCACAAGTCTGTGAAGGGGGTTCGGTGCTCAGACGACCACAGGGGGACAACAGCAGGGTGCCCTTAGGGACAGAAATGACAGGGACTCTTTGAAGTGGGTAGGGTTGCAGCTCTGTGTGTCCCTCAGAGCCGCACCCTGGGACTGCACTTCACATATGGACATCTTTGAAAACGACCCAGAGAGCATCGTGGCTCCCAGACCGTGGAGGTGTAACCTGAGAGCAGCTTTAGCAGCCTGTCAGACTGATGAAGTCCTCCCATTGGTCCAAACAGGAAGCCAGCGTGACCCCTGAAGCCCAGGGGTCAAATGCGTCTCTCAGAACAGTGACAATTGGATTAGTGTCTTATGCAGGCCAGACGGCTTTGGGGTCCCTTAAACAGATGCATTCACGCAGGTAGAACTGGCCTGGGAGCACTTAGACATGTACCTCTACATACAAATACATCTTACTCTGGTAGTCTGTACCTCTACAAATACATCTTATCTGGTAACATGTACCTCTACATACAAATACATCTTACTCTGGTAACATGTACCTCTACATACAAATACTTCTTACTCTGGTAACGTGTACCTCTACATACAAATACTTATTACTCTGGTAACATGTACCTCTACATACAAATACATCTTACTCTGGTAACGTGTACCTACAAATACATCTTACTCTGGTAGCGTGTATACCTCTACATACAAATACATCTTACTCTGGTAGTCTGTACCTCTACAAATACTGTACATCTTATCTGGTAACATGTACCTCTACTTACAAATACATCTTACTCTGGTAGTCTGTACCTCTACAAATACATATTTTCTGGTAACATGTACCTCTACATACAAATACATCTTACTCTGGTAGTCTGTACCTCTACATACAAATACATCTTACTCTGGTAGTCTGTACCTCTACAAATACTGTACATCTTATCTGGTAACAGGTACCTCTACATACAAATACATCTTACTCTGGTAGTCTGTACCTCTACAAATACATCTTATCTGGTAACATGTACCTCTACATACAAATACATCTTACTCTGGTAACATGTACCTCTACAAATACATCTTATCTGGTAACATGTACCTCTACATACAAATACATCTTACTCTGGTAACATGTACCTCTACAAATACATCTTATCTGGTAATGTGCACATCTACATACAAATACATCTTACTCTGGTAACATGTACCTCTACACATCTTACTCTGGTAACATGTACATCTACATACAAATACATCTTACTCTGGTAACATGTACCTCTACACATCTTACTCTGGTAACGTGTACATCTACATACAAATACATCTTACTCTGGTAACATGTACCTCTACACATCTTACTCTGGTAACATGTAAATCTACATACAAATACATCTTACTCTGGTAACATGTGGTAACATGTACCTCTACATACAAATACATCTTACTCTGGTAACATGTACCTCTACATACAAATACATCTTAATCTGGTAACGTGTACTCTACATACAAATACATCTTACTATGGTAACATGTACCCATACATACAAATACATCTTAGTATGGTAACATGTACCTCTACATGCAAATACATTTTACTCTGTTAACATGTACCTCTGCATACACCACCACCAATCATGTGAGGAAACTGTGCTTTGCCATGCTGATGTGATTGTATAGCTTTTCTGCCCTTTATCTTCCTCCTCTTGAGTTTTTTTTTTTTCTTGATGTCCCCTCTTTGCTGCACATAAGCCATCACGTTTGCCGACTCAAATAAAGATTATTAGAAAGATGTAATCCTACATGGAGCCTGTTCCGTTGTCTGGTTGAAGCATTGTGATTACATCAGTGTGTACTGTACATGCATGTGGCTGGCTCCGAGGAGCAGTGGTGCTTACCCTTCCTTCAGTGAGCGCCAGGAGCCAGCCCTGTATTAATGGCTGCCATAATTAAAAAAGCTTTTAAAGGAGGGTGTGCCACCAAGGAGGACAAGGTGGATGAGATGCTGGGCTGGATGTTTGGAAGAGTTATCTCCTTGCTTCATATTGCAAAAATGCCAGAAAATGTTGAGTTTTCTGACTGTACACCTAACTTTAAACTGATGAGTCTGTTCCTGGTGAATGTATTCCTGGTGGTCATACAGTAATTAGAGACTTGCTGGTGTATCATTTGCTGCTAAAAAAGCAAAAATTAAATCCTTGTAAATGAAGCTTTGAGCACTTACTATTATATTGGTGAACTGAATTGCATTTATAAATACTTCAGTTACAGAAACATTTTTGTATTCATGTAATAAATGAGTCTGCAAATGTCTTTCTGTCTCAAGAAACCCTTGAGAAAAGTATGTTTCAATCTGCTAAATGTACAACTGTGTTGGATTGTGCTTTAAAAAATGTCTAAAGAGAGAGTCAAAACATTAATTTTAAGCAGCTAAACAATAAAATGCAAATAGTTGAGGCAACAGATCCTCATAACTAAAAGAAACAAAAAAAAATTTTTCAAAAGTTACTGCATTATTACTTTTTTATATACATTTTTTTGGCCTATGAGATATGCAGACATTGTTTGAAGCACAAGAATCCTGAAAACATTTGATTCCGGAAAGAAACACTCGTCAGGTTTAGGCAACAAAACATTTTTTTTTTTTTTAAAGCAAAACACTGCAAAGGTTTTAACTACATTGAAAAATATTAATGTATTACCAATAAAACA
>JBBPBX010096327.1:0-13048 GCA_038048925.1 Garcialebias charrua | reverse complement strand
GAGGACTTTGTCAGTTTGCCACTTTTCCAAACACTGTTAAAGCTGAACACAAGAAAAACAGACCCAGCGAAAACTAAATACATGTATAGGTAGTCCTCGACTTACGACCGAGATCAGTTCCTGCGTGGCGGCGTAAACCGAATTTTGACGTAAGTCGAAATATACGTACATACTGCACCATATACTTGTACAGTACTGTATTGCCAAGCACTTAGCCTATCCTAACACAGTACCCTACATAATTATCAAAAAACACATACATTTGAGAGCCATAATGAAGTTAAAAAACAGTTAATAGCCTACTTTGATGCTGGTGACACCGTCCACCTCGGTCCATCCTCCGTATTCTCTATTCGTTTATGACATAAAACCGCCATCCAACTCGGTCCATCTGCCGTAAAACCGCAGTCAACCTCGGTCCAGAGCATTTACAGTAAGGTCTGTTAGCATGTTAGCTTGTTGCTCCTCCAAGATCTGCAGCTGCTTGTACTTTTCCACTGCTTCGCGCTGGTTCTGCAGTCAACCTCGGTCCATACGTGACGTCTCATCCTCTGTATTCCTCCGCCTCTACCTTTATGACGTAAAACCGGAAATTGCGTAACTTGGCTTTTCAAAATAATGTTTATTTTTATTTTTATGGGAGATGCGCCATAACCACAAAACATCGTAACTTGAGACCGTCATAACCCGAGGACTACCTGTACAGAAATGTAATCACAAGAAGACAAAAACACCACAAAACCCAATGATCCAGACATCACTGAAGCATCTTCTATCTGCATGGCTTTTGTTTATTTATAAATCTTTTGTTAAAATTCACACACTGGTCTCGTGCTGCTGCAGGAGGTTGAGAAACAGAAACTGGAAATGTGGTTGGAAGTGTGGTGTTCTCTGAGCCTAAGATGAAACTTCCTTTATACCTCCCCCAACAAACATTCATAAAGCTCTGCGGTTTTAATGGAGCCTGAATGATCAATAAATAAGATGTAGAATAAATGTGTCAGACATAATAAGAGTAGATATTTAGCTATTAAGATGTGAATAATATTTCATGAATGTATATTAATAGATACTACACACATTGTTAGGCTAAATTGGAAATATGTTTTTAAAAGGCGAAGTACAAAAACATAATTTATCCAAGATTTTCCTCTCAATTTGTTCAGAATACATGTACTGTATTCATTCCACACAGAGGAAAAGCTCATTGATATAGCTGAAAAATGACCATTTTGGCACTGATTCTGCTGATCTTTCAGTTTTAATTAAGATCTTTATGCAATATAGTAAATGCAAAAATGACACACACCTTTTAACCCGTGCTCATTGAAATGCTTTTCAGTTCTGTCCCCAGCACAGATAGTATCAGTAACGGTAGCTCTGTCCACCGCAGCCTGCGGTTCAGAGGTCTTCTACTGCAGGTGAGTACAGACAAATTTAAACCAATTTTACTCAAACTGACCTGATTTTATCAGATTTTCTGTCAAACATGCACACAAATATTGTTATATCTAAAGTCCAAGGTTATGTTTTTAATCTAAAATAATGCCTATTTGATGTGAGAACCTAGTTAAACTGGGACAAACTAACTTCTGCTAAAGGTAATTGCATAGAGAATACAAAACAATTTAAGATAAGATAAGATAAGATGCCTTTATTAATCCCACAGTGGGGAAATTTACATTGCCACAGCAGCATAGAGGACAGAGCAGAACCAGTACCAAAAAAAGTTAAAAATCTATACAAATAATACAAATGAGTACAAAAAACACTGAAACAGTATATCACAAAATATAACTACTAAGAGCAGCGGGTGTTGTACAGTCTGAAGGCGGCTGGAAGGAAAGACCTTCGGTATCTTTCCTTCCGATAAATAAATTATTTGTTTAAAAATTAAAAATACATTGAAGTGTCAAAAGATTAAAAAGAAACGAGCAATATTCTGAACAAATCTGTGATTATCACTACTAAATTAAAACAAAATGTTGTGGTTTGTCCACCTTTACCAACTTAAAATCAAGAAATAAAAATGTTGTTGCTCAAAATAGAAATACTTACATCACTTGGTGATATGTCTGTTTATATTGTCATGTTAGATAATTTTTGGTTTGAACATTTTTATAATATCATGGCTGAGATGGTTGAGAACATCTTTCCCTCCTGTAATACACGCACAAAACATTCTTGTCTCGCCTGAAGATCGTCTCGCCGACTCACAGTGCCTTCATATCTGAGGGCCCCACAGACCATGCCATGTTTCAAAAAAAGGTCTTAAAACATTTATTTTTACCCAGTTTTATAATTGATTGAAATGTACTTTTCTTTTTATTGCACCCATAGTTCTTATTTTAGTATTTTTAACTGAATTTTGTGAATTTTAAATTTTTGATGTGATCATCTGTGAGGCGTTATCCTCTTGGTTGTTCCTACTCTCGGTTGCATTTATGGTTGATTTTTTATCTTGATGCTATTTAATGTTCATTCACTGTAGCACTTTGAGATCCGTTGTGTATGTAAAGTGCATTATAAATAAAAGTTATTATTATTGTTATTATTATTATTATTATTATTATTATCATCTGGAGGCTGACTCCAACTGTCATGGATCAATGTCTGTATGTCTGACTGCAGCTGGTTATGAGGAAACAGCTGATGTACCGCGTTCGAGTTTTTGGCAATGCCTTTTGGCCTGAAAACCGTCCCTCGGTCATTCACGAAATGCCTGGATGCGGCCCTGACCCCCATGAGGGTCAAGGGGTCAGAGTTCTCAATTATCTTGAAGATTTTCTGATTCTTGGACACAGGCACAGTTGCACACAGAAAAGGTGATGTCTTACCTGGAAGCTCTGAGTTTTGTTATAAACCTGGAAAAGAGCAATCTGACCCTATCTCAGATTACCGTATTTCTGGGAGTACAACTGAACTCCATATTGTACAGGGCAAGGCTCTCAGAGGCACGGGTTTCATCCCTCCACCTCTGCCTAGCACGTTTTCAGCTAGGCCAGACGGTGTCTCTCAAAGTGTGCTAGCATCTCCTGGGCCTGTTGGCAGCAGCTATCGTCTGCGTGCCCCTGGCCTTATTAAAAATGTGCCCTCTGCAGATATGGATCAGCAAACAATTGCAACTTGCCCCCACTCATCGAACGAGGGGGATACTAGGCATGTAACGGTTGTAATGGGTTTACCGAACCGTATCGGTACACCACGTTCGGTTCGGTCCACCTGCGTACCGTTTCGGTTATTTTTTCACTCATTAAACGTTCTTAACAGGTGAATATATGCACCGCGGAACAAAATTTCCTGGGCGCGTTTCAGCACGGACCTATTTTCGCGTGGCACGCGCAGCATTTAGCCGTTAGCATCTCGTGCGGTCTCCTGTTTTTGAACGTTATAGCTTTCTTCAAAAGACGAGCGCACGCGCAGCTTGTGTGGACTTTGCTTCATGAAGACTGCAGCAGCTGCTTGAGTGACGCAGCAGCAACACGTCACGTGAACGCGCTGGAAACTGTCATCTGAACGTGAACGAAGAGCTGCATTAAAACTCCTTCATCAGGTAATCAGAGCGGTCCAGAGCAATAACACAAGCTGTGAGTTTTTAAATCACTGAATCTGTCTGAACGTTGTTATATGTGCAGGTTTTAAAGTTACTGAGCGTCGCTATGAGACATTCATCACGTCAACACTTCAAAAAGTTCAGCTCTTTATGAAAAAACTAACTGATGTTGTCAACAACAAGCCCTGGACCAGATTAAAGCCCTGCCTGCCATGATGATGAAGAGTGAGAGATTCAATTGTTCAAGAGGTATTGTTTTATTATTATCTAAATAATCTTTTTTTTTAAATCATAATCTTATTAACTTGTTTTTTTTTTATCTCTTTTGTTTTTTATTTCCAGTCTGTGACAGAGGTAAATCCACCTGCAGCTAAGTGATGACTGAACTGAACTCTGAACTGTTCCCACAGTCCCACCTGTCCCACCAAGAAGAAGTTGTGAGTACAGTAATGAGGACAAATACAGCCACACTGCTGCTACTGGACAAAAACTTGATTAGTTAGATTGTAAACAGTCTGTTGCTGCTTATTGTTCTGACTGTTATTGTATTTATTAAGATTTTTATTATTGTTAAAGACCGTGTAAAGTGAAATTAGATTTGTGTTTTTAGTTTATCACATGGCATAAATATGTGTTATTAATCACCCATATAAATCTGACTGATTAAAAACATTGTTTTCCTTATAAAATTAAGTGTCAAAAATCATGAAAATACATTGTTTTCCCTTAGTCTGGAACTGTGGGGGCGTGTCAGCAGTGGGCGTGGTTTCAGCGCAGCACTGCAGCTCAGAGAGCAAGTAGGAGGACTCTCTCGCTCAGAGCTGAACTGTGTGGAGGAGGAAGACAGGTTCATCAGTAAACCTGCTCTGTTTGCTCCTTTTTCCAAGAGTTACGCTGTTTTTAGTGCACAAACAACTCTGGTTTTATTTTTAAAGTTGAGGACGCAACTATAATTCATAACTCCGCTGTTATGTGTTTAGAAGATGAGCGGACTCGCGCGGCTGCACCGGTCCGACCCGACACATCGCATGCGGGGGCTGTGTTGGTGATTAAGATAAAGAGGGCTGTGTTGGTGATTAAGATAAAGAGTAATCACGTTGATAACTAAGTATGCAATGGACCTGTCGCATTTTCTTAGCAAAAAAGGAGCTTGTGAACTTGTAGGGCACAGGCTTAGCAATAAAAAAAAAGAAAGAAAGAAAAGAAACAGGAAAGGCGGCGGCGGTGTCCGGAGGCTGAGGAGGGAGACGGTCAGTAGCAGGTGCCCTGACCATTAAAACATCCTGGGAAGATGCAGGAACGAGGCATAATTGATTAGCTAGCTAACAATGAACAAAATATCTATGCTATTGCTATCTGATGCTATCTGCGAGTCGCGAGTGAACGGCTCCACCCATGCGAAGAACAATTTATATGACTGGAGCAGCAGGGGGTAGGGCTATACTAATGAGGACCGCGTGACGAAACGCGGTCACGTTTAAAACACGCCTAAAAAATCCTGAAACACACATGTCTTTATACACAGTTTCATGTATAACTTCAAAATTAATTGAGCTACAATTTTGAGACTTTTTACTCATTTACAACATTACAATTATCACATTTATAATGTTTATTTAAGGAAATGTTGAAATTCACTTTACACGGTCTTTAATATAGTTTATTTATTGTAGAGTGCTGTTTATTTAAAATCAGAGTCAGAGTCAGAGAGTCTTTATTGTCATTTGCACCGCATGTGGTACATGTGATGAAAACGAGATTATGTACACGTGGTCCCAGTTACATCCAACAACAAATGCAAGAGAAAAACAGTAATAACATCTAGAATTAACTAAGAAAAACATCAACTAGAAATACACTAAGCCCTAATATAGTGGAAAAACATCATTATAAACAGCAGCACGAACACGAGTCTGTATGAGCAGATGGTCACAGATGAACACAGCAACAAGAAAAACAGATCAGCATCAGCATGATGTGATATTTTGCAGTGTTTATTTTTATTTTATTTTTATTTATTCATTCATGAGTCTAACAGCCTCAGGGTAGAAGCTGTTCCTCAGTCTAGTGGTTCTACATTTGATGCTCCTCAACCTCCGTCCTGAGGGGAGTGGGGCAAAGAGTGAGTGTGCTGGGTGAGTGAGGTCTTTCATGATGCAGGTGGCTCTTTTCCTGCATCTGGAGGTGTAAATGTCTGTGATGGTGGGGAGACTGACTCCGACAGACCTCTGTGCAGCCTTCACCACTCTCTGTAGAGCTTTCCTCTCTGCAACTGTGCAGCCTCCATGCCACACGTTGATGCTGGAGCACAGGACGCTTTCCACTGCACACCTGTAGAACGAGGTGAGAACTGGGCTGCTCAGACCAGCACGTCTCAGTCGTCTGAGGAAGTAGAGTCTTTGATGACCTTTCTTGATCAGGCTGGTGGTCATCCAAATGGGTCACTTTTATTTATTACTACAATACAATACAAACATATTTTTGGCACATTTTCAAAATAAAAATTTTGTAAGTCTTTATTTTGTAAAAAAAAAAAAAAAAATTTGTACCGAAAAAACCCGAAAATAAACCGAACCGAGCTCTCCTTGTAGTTGAACCGAACCGAAATGTGATTTTAGCGTACCGTTACACCCCTAGGGGATACTGATTGGATTGGAGTGCATGAAGGCTCTGGAGCCGTGGAAGGACCCCACAGTGTTCAGCAAAGGTGTCACGCTGGGGAGGGTATTGTCTCGAGTCCTGGTCACAACAGACGTGTCAAAAACTAGGTGGGGAGGTCTATGCAGAAACCAGTACGCCCACGGGGTCTGGAACCGGCAGGAGGCCAGGCTCCACATAAATTTCCTAGAACTCAGAGCAGTGTTTTTGTCTCTGAAACATTTTTACAGGAAGGGGCTGGTTGCACAGCAACATGTCCTGATGAATGGTAAATGGTAAATGGAGCTTATTTATATAGCACTTTCCAACCCCCTATGAGGGGCCCCAAAGCGCTTTGTAATACCAACCATCTATCCATTCATACACACATTCATACACCAGTAGCGATGGTCTGCCATGCAAGGCGTTGCCAGTCCTACCGAGAATAACTTGGGGTTAAGTGTCTTGCCCAGGGACACAACGACACATGGTGTGGGGAACCAGGATTTGAACCTCTAACCTTCCGATCGGGGGACGACTGCCATTACCACTACGCCATGGCCATAAAATCAGACAACAGGACCATAGTCTCCTACATCAACAGAGAAGGTGGGACAAGGTCCCAACCCCTCCTCAGGTTGACGCAGAAACTGCTCACGTGGTGCAGCTCCCGGATCTTGTCGCTGAGGGCGACCCACGTTCTGGGCGAGCTGAATCACGGAGCAGATGCCCTCTCAAGAGGGCCCCTCCTCCCCTCGGAGTGGCGGCTGAACCCACACATCATGGACCAGGTCTGGGCACGATTAGGGAAGGCCGACGTAGATCTGTTCACTTGCAGCAACAATACGCACTGTATCGTTCGATGAGGGAGACAGATGCACCCGCTGGGGGCAGATGCCCTGACCTACAGTTGGCCAGCGGGGAGGCTGTATTACGCGTTTCTACCTGTTCCCCTGATTCAGGCGACGTTGGAACGTGTGAGCAAGGGATCTCTCTCTCTCTAATACTGATAGCCCCCAAGTGGCCGCAGAAAGCATGGTTCCCAGAGGTGATTTCACTGCTGGCGGGGACACCATGGCAGCTGCCCCCCACAGGGACCTGCTGACCCAGGCCCATGGGCAGGTCTTTCACCCACACCCAGAACTATGGCAGCTCTGGGCCTGGCCGCTGATAGGGACCGGCTAATGGCCTCCGGTCTGCCCAGTAATGTGGTAAACACAATACAGGAAGCAAGAGCACAGTCTACTCAGGGTCCGTGTACATTCAGGCAGTTCGTTTTTTCATTTGAAACAAAAAATGAAAAAATGAAAAAACCACTTGTTTTTTCGTTTTTCGTTTATTGAACCAAAACAAAAAAATGGATTACAATCCGTTATCCGATTTCCGATTTTGTGCACAAAACGAAAATGGAAAAAACGGATAACGACGGGTCAGTTTCGATTTTGTAATTTCTTTTATTGACAGCGGATATGACCCGGAAGTTCTCTCTGCCCCGCAAATGTGACGTGTCGAAGCATTTGTGTGCACATTTAAGAGTGTAGAATTCATTTGAGCATATTTACACAGAACAAACTTTGTATTGTTTAAAAAAACTCTTAACGTTGCAGGAAAAACCGGTATACTACGGAGCCCCCCAGGGGACGTGGGGAAAAAAAAATCTTGCGTGCCCACGCAAAACTATTGCGACACTGCTGTTCATTGTTCTTTAGTTTTAGCAGGTCGCTTTCGTAAATGAGCCATGAGGTTCAAAAGATTTACCTGACTAAATAAAGGTTGAATGAGGTAACGCAAAACCTTTTGCTATGAACGGCGGTTCCTTTAAAAGGAATGTGGACCTGGTGCAATAAGCATGTCACGATAGCTCAACTGGTAACGCATCGGTTCGCCACTCCAAACCTCACAGGTTCGACTCCCACTTGGGTCAATAGTTTTTTTTTTAGATTATTTATTCATTCCAGATTAAAAAACACAAGAAAACTATTTACAAAACAACAATAAAAACTTTCAATTATATAATCATTCCTCTTTCTTATTTTGCTTAATGGTTTTTAACTCATCCCTGAAATTCTGACACTGAATCACAAGTTCAAGTGTGAACTGTGTCACAGAATAAACACAATAAAAACACTGAATCACAAGTTCAAGTGTGAACTGTGTCACAGAATAAACACAATAAAAACATCTCTAAAAAAGCTAAGTCTGGTCCTCTGGACATTCAAAAAATAAAACAAAACAAAGCAAAAAAAATGTAGAAACGTTTCGTCTTTCGTCCGAAAGACTTCCTCAGTCTGAGTTGCTGTGTTCAGCTCAGTCTTATAAATAGCACCCTCCCACAGTGGATCAACCATGTTTTGATGATGAACCATGATCAAAACATGTATTATCTGCAGCATTGTTGTTTAAAATGGCTCAACATTACGAGAATGGAGCAGACAGTACACTCAATTTAATTGAATTTTGAAATCAGCCTTAAATATAAGGATGTCCAGTGTGTGCTGCAGTGGTAAAAGTAATTTTCCGTTGTATATTTCACGTTCAAGCTCCGTGGAATCAGCTGTTCGAGCCGACGCGGCAGCCTGCGCTCTGTCTGTCCCTCTGAAGTTGTGATTCAGTGTCAGAATTTCAGGGATGAGTTAAAAACCATTAAGCAAAATAAGAAAGAGGAATGATTATATAATTGAAAGTTTTTATTGTTGTTTTGTAAATAGTTTTCTTGTGTTTTTTTAATCTGGAATGAATAAATAATCTAAAAAAAAAAAACGTTGCCCCAAGTGGGAGTCGAACCTGTGAGGTTTGGAGTGGCGAACCGATGCGTTACCAGTTGAGCTATCGTGACATGCTTACTGCAGAAGGTCCACATTCCTTTTAAAGGAACCGCCGTTCATAGCAAAAGGTTTTGCGTTACCTCATTCAACCTTTATTTAGTCAGGTAAATCTTTTGAACCTCATGG
The DNA here is from genome assembly GCA_038048925.1 of Garcialebias charrua. Taxonomy (NCBI): domain Eukaryota; kingdom Metazoa; phylum Chordata; class Actinopteri; order Cyprinodontiformes; family Rivulidae; genus Garcialebias; species Garcialebias charrua. Next base: position 3,907 of record JBBPBX010096327.1, on the reverse strand, counting down.
GCTCATTTACGAAAGCGACCTGCTAAAACTAAAGAACAATGAACAGCAGTGTCGCAATAGTTTTGCGTGGGCACGCAAGATTTTTTTTCCCCCACGTCCCCTGGGGGGCTCGTAGTATACCGGTTTTTCCTGTAACGTTAAGAGTTTTTTTAAACAATACAAAGTTTGTTCTGTGTAAATATGCTCAAATGCATTCTACACTCTTAAATGTGCACACAAATGCTTCGACACGTCACATTTGCGGGGCAGAGAGAACTTCCGGGTCATATCCGCTGTCAATAAAAGAAATTACAAAATCGAAACTGACCCGTCGTTATCCGTTTTTTCCATTTTCGTTTTGTGCACAAAATCGGAAATCGGATAACGGATTGTAATCCGTTTTTTTGTTTTGGTTAAATAAACGAAAAACGAAAAAACAAGTGGTTTTTTCGTTTTTTCATTTTTTGTTTCAAATGAAAAAACGAACTGCCTGAATGTACACGGACCTCCAACGTGTTGGAGCCTGCAACACGCAGTTTTGCAAAGTGACACGGGAGAACACCACGCTGATGAAAACATGACGGAGTCGTGAACTAACCACCACGGTGTGTATCACTAAATCAGAAAACTAAAAAGCCCCTCCTAAATTCACTGCTGGCGGTTATTAAAATGTCACCTGCTCATTGGGTAAAGTTAATATTTTTATTGAGTGTCACCATTGTTTAGTAAAATGGCATGTTGTGTTACTTACAAATGAAACTAAATAAAAATTAACAAAATAAAAGTCAATTGCACCTCTAAAGTCACTGTGATAAATTGGCACATTAATTTCATTATCTTAGCCACAGGAGTGAGTAAGAGGCGCGGGCCCGCCCGCGGTACCGTTTCAGCCGAATTTGCAGGTGTTAGATCAAAAAAAGATCGTGATTTCCCAAATATGGCAGCTTTGGAAGTTTTTACGCTTTAAAAGTGTTCCATTGGCTGTCTGCTTTTGATTGACACCAATTTTGACCAACTGGGTGAAACTTTTCAGTCTTTACAGCCAATTAGAAGTCACAGACCCAACAAGCTAACTTCCACCCTCCCCCTGTTCTCGCCCACGTGGGTCTTGGCCAATCAAATGAGAGCTAATTTTGACATCACTATCTTGTAGCCAATAAAATTGCCTTTCCATAGACATGTGACATGACATGCTTTGACCTACTTCAAAGCCCTGAAATTCACTGGAGACGATAGCTGCAGCTGCGCTCCTCATGCTTCAAACGGTAAGGTGCGTGTTTGTTGACGTTTGCGCGTCGTTTTTCTGACTTTTATCACTCTGTAGCCCTGGACAAATGCCATGGAAACATGAAATAAAAGCTTTACAGCTTGATTTTCAAGGAAAAAGTGAATGATCTCTCATGAAGCTCTTATTGTCCCCTTTGTGTGTGCGCTTGTGTGTGTGAAGCAGCGGGGTGCTGGTGGAGGTGGGGGGTGTCTGGAGGGTCTCCTGTGGTGTAATTATTCCTTTGTGAGGAATGTGTGTTATCTGAGGCTTATCTTTTGGCTGTTGGGACTGGAGTTGTCCCTCTGGGGTGAAATATCTCCTCTTGTGAGTTACAGTATACAGGTAGTCCCCGAGCTACGAGCGGCCTGCTGTCATGTTACTGTATTTCTATCAGCTGGAGAGTAAATATATGAATGGAACAGATGTAAGCTTTGAATAGACAGTCATCCTGAAGTATGTTGAAGTATAGAAAAATATTCAGACATTTCAAGTTTGCATAATACAGGTGTTACACAGTATGGCACATGTACTGTACTGTACTAGATTCACAGATTTCCGCCTGGACCTGCACATACAAAAACAGGCACAGAATCCTCAATTTTTATGCTATTGACTTCAAATTTGAAACTGTATTAGTAAATACTTCTGTCTTTGGGCTCATATGAAATTCAAATCACTATCTTGTTGTATCAGTGTGCATGTGCTTGACACATATAAATATTTTCAGGCGAGGCAAGAAAAACGCTTTATTTCTGTGTGCTCTCACTTCAATGAATACAAAATAATAACAGATACAACAAATATGACTGCTGAAACAAAAAATTCAAAGTGTTATCTTTACAAAGACACCATCCAATTGTTTGTAGTCCATAGGGTTCAAGAACAGCTTCTAATTTAAATTGGGTATGTCTTTTTTAGGCGTTTTTCGGAATTTGGGGGTGAATGCTAAGAGGTGATGTCTATATGAACTAGTTGAATGAGGTGTCTCTAAAATATCCTGATGCATGATAAATAATAATTTCAACAATTTTTTAATCTGTCCACAGAACCTGACTTTATTTTGTTAGATGTCTCTAAAATAGTTATTGAATCAAGTGTTTACATGTAGGTAAACATAGATGTTTAACAACTTGTTAAAATACACCAGAATGCAGGAAATATACTTTATTCAAAAATTTCTGGCAAAACATTTAAAGGGGACCTCAGATGCATTTTTTAAATTTTTATGTTATTTCTGTGTGCTATCTAGACCCTATTCCTTCAATTTAATGCACAAAATAATTCTTAGATAATCAATTATACCCTTTTTAATTCTGCCAGTTTTAACTTTCGTTTTGAACGACCGGTTTCTGATAGAAGTTCTGAAGTCCACGCCCTTCAAAGATCTGTTTACGCCCTCGTAACAGCCAGTATCTGTAATGTGTTGTTGTTTTAAAATTAGCTCTTTTTTTATTACTCATTTGACTTACTGTTAGTGCTAGCTTAAGATAACTTACCGAAACCCGTCTGAGCGCGCCGCAGTTTGCTGCTCCTTTTAGCATTAGACCACCCGAATCCGAAGCTAATGTTAGCTTGTTCCTCTTCCGGTTTTCGCCAGCTCCGCTCGGAGACTTTGGGCGTTATCGCTGTTCCAGTCAAGACAACACAAAGTTCACCAAGTGTCTCCCGTAAATTAATCCGTAAGGGGAAGGTCCTCACTGCTGCGAGGCTGCTGCGAGGCTGCAGCAAGGCTGTACAGTTGAAGCTCCGCTCCATGGCGCCAGAAGAGGGTCCCGTCGCAACCGGTCTCTACGCCGGGGGTATGCTCGTTTAATTTTTGCCGGCGGCGCGTTGGGAGAGATCGCAAATACACTAAAAATTGAACTAAAAAACATAAAAATAACAATTATACTTTATTTATAAAGCCATTTAAAAAACCACAGCTGCAACAAAGTGCTGTACACATGAAATTAATAACATATAAACAAAAGATGAGATGAAATCATGAAAAACAACAGTCATGTGTTTAATACAGAAGTGGGTTGAGCCTAACCAGGTGAGGGGCTGGACTCAGGTTTGAGGTGGGTTGTCCTCGCGCCTGTGACGTCACAGGCGCGATTGACTTCCATTTTATTTCAAAAACGAACCGTTTTCATCACAGTAAAATAAATCTACTTAGAGTAAATAAACCACTGGGTGCATTTTTTTGGCACAAGGACTGTTTTTTTATGAAGTAAATACCCAAAGTTTAGTAAAAAAACATTAAAAAGTGAATTTTGCATGTGTGGTCCCCTTTAAGAAATGAGTTTTTACTGTTAGTAAGTAAGTTTTATTTATATAGCACATTTCACAGACATGAGAGTCACATAGTGCTTTACAAAAGGAAAAATAAAATCATAAAATCACAGAAGTACTACACAAAAAGGTAAAACATAACAAACTCTAAAATCAATGTACAAAATTAACCAAAAGCCTGTCTGAAGAGATAAGTCTTAAGTTTTTAAATGCATCTGTTGACTCGGAGCAGCGCATTGTTAGCAAAATGTTCTGCTGTATTTGACTTGCTGCTGTTGTTGGTTGTTGATTTTTTGGTTGACACAATCTTTCCTATTTATGTTCTCATTAAATCAGGTTAGTAAATGACTTTTACCTGAAGCATGTTAAAAAAATTACAAAATCTTT
>JBBPBX010096326.1:0-13048 GCA_038048925.1 Garcialebias charrua | reverse complement strand
CACTCTTAAACATAGCCCTGAGTGCTACTGTTGTTTTTCTTCCATTTGATTTCACCAAACGTTTAAGTGACCGCCAATCACGACCATTCAGGATTTTTTTCCAGACACATTTCTTCCTCGAAGACGACATGTCCCCACTGTTCTTCCAGTTTTTAATAATATGTTGGACAGTTCTTAACCCAATTTTAGTAGTTTCTACAATCTCCTTAGATGTTTTCTCTGCTTGATGCCAATGATTTGACCCTTAAACAGACTGACATCTTTTCCATGACCATGCTATGTGCCTTTCCACATGATTGTTTAAGAAATAAGAAGCAACTCATTGCACCAGTTGGGGTTAAATAACTTGTTGCCAGCTGAAATGTATGTACTTTTATCTACACTACTGCAGATACATATATAGCATTCTCTGACTAGCCTTATCAAGGATGCCAAATGTGCCTTATGTGCCTCACTGCATATGCCACTTTGCCTCTATACCAACATCAACTACCTCATACATATACTGTGTACATTAACTTATATGCTGCTGTGCCACTCTTTGCAAATGTCAATGCTAGAACCTTCAGTTTATTTTATAGATATACTTTTTATACTTTTTATACTACTATGTAAAAACTCAGGACAGTATTACACTTTTATTATTTCATTTTATGCTTATGTTCATTGGGTGTTTGGTGTTTCAGGGGTGTTTGGTGTTTCAGTGTTGGTGTAAATTTTCATACTTTTATACTATTATGAAAAACTCAGGACAGTGTTACACTTTTACTATTTTATGCTTATGTTTATTAAATGTTTTAGTGTTTAGTGTTTAGATGGTTACTGTTGCACCGAGGGACTGAGAGAAACGCAATTTCGGTCCTGTGTATGTCCTGTACATATTGCAGTTCTGACAATAAAGTTGACTTTGACTTTGAAAGATAATGCAGTAATTATCCAATAGGAGGCTCGTACCTATTTGATAACTTAAATCCAGGTGGCAAATTTTTTTTGGCCAGGCAGTGCATAATTCCTATTGAACTTGGACTTGGATAATCTTAATGATCAACATATTCTGTTTTTTTCACAAAATGTTTTTGGTGACTGGTGACTCAGTTCACCAAAAAGTTTTTCCTCAAACTTTTCATTCCTTTTTGATCGTCGGTCCTAAATGTCCACACACATCTCTCCTGCTCCAGCCGGAGTCACACCAGTTAGCCCTGGATCAGCTCAAATCTGGCAGAGGAACAATCTTGTTTGTTTTTGAAGACCCATTTATCAGACTTACTCCTGTTTGATAGAGTAGTGTGGACCTTCTTGCCCTGCAGTTTTCTTGGACGAGGTGCGCCCTGAAGCACTTTGTTTTTAAAAGCTTTTCATTCTGTACTTTTAAAAAGCAGCAAATAAGTGATGCTCAAATTCAGAAAACAAAGTTGCTTCTTGCCACAGTGTTGCCATATGACGGACTTCAGTGCAGAGTTGCATTTTAAGCAATTATGCACTGGTTTGGGTTCTTTCCATAACTTCTTCAGAGTTTAGATGAAGGCATTCAGGGACCTGCAGGATAAGAAGAAAAAAATAGAAGAAAGGTTGTCAGTTTTAACACAGAATCTCAGGAGGTCCTAATAAATAAATAAATAAATAACAAAAAAAGGTTTTCCCAGCAGACATTGGTTACCCCACTTTAAGGACGTTAGTTTATGTTGTATAATAATGATGGCTGTTTTAAGAAAGTTTATGTATAAATGTATTTGTCGTTTAAACAAGTCTAATAATAGCATTATTCTACTGTTGACTAACGTTAAATATAGTGCAGTGAAATTGTGCAGTTGTTGGAAGCCAATCCTAAACATTGCACTCTGCACAACATCTTTGCACAAAATTTTGGCAATAACTGTTGAACTCAACACTGTCTGTTTGTTGGCAAAATGTCTCATGAAAATCTCAACAGATTTTAGCAAAAAATCAGAATATATTCACTGGATGTGCATCTAAGCTAACTGACTTTGCCAACATTCAAAGGCCCACAACCTATTCTAAATTCAGTCAAGAAGCTAAATTTGACGCAGTAGTAGCAGATAATAATCCCCAAAATAGACTTTGCACACAGATTTCTTAAAATCATGTAGTCTTGTGCAGAACTTCATTGACAAGGTTTTACCAAAATAACTGTAACTACATGTCTTCTCATCATACAAGGATATTTGTTTAAAACTCTGACAGGTGATATGCAATTTCTCAAGAAATACTCTGATTTTATTTTGAAGAAACTTTGCATGTGGTAAATTAATGTGTATCTTGTTGGACTAATTCTACCATACAGCATTAATTAGTGCCTCTCAGCACAGCAGCGCAAAACAGCTTCTCAGCGCTGCAAACTAATTTTGTTACATTTATGTCAGGCTTGTGGTCAGAATGTGCAAGTTGTTTTCAATTGAAGCACTTAAGTAAAGAAAAATTATCATTAATTACAGGTCTGTGACAGGAGGCAAACCTTGTTATCTTGTATGACAACTGGACCATCCACTACCCACAACCTTTGGACCTTCCTTGCTGATTGGCAATATAAAGGTCAAACTATTTTGTGATGTGGCATTTAATAGCATGGATTTTTTTTTGTCTTTAATTTTGGACAGTTTTTAATATTACAAAACCCTTTTAGCGAAACTAAATGATTTTACCATGTTTTTCACACGTTATCCCATGTGAACAACTTTGTGATCACATCAGTGGTGGGCAACGCTAATCAAAAAATTAGTTCCACAATTTCTAAAACGCTTATTAATTTTTTTAGGTCCACAATTTCAAAAGCACAAATGTCTTATGAAAATTAGGGGAAGCTAATCTAATCCGCTATTTATATTCGACAATTGGTAGCCGGCAGCGTTATGCAATATTTGCACTACACTGCCAACTGAAAAGTAACTAAAATGATCCTAAAAGGATGAAATTACAAAAATCAAAGGATTTATTTAATACTTTACGTACATATATTCTATTCGGCCACGAAATTAACAAAAAAGAGAATGATCTTTTAATCCCTAAAACCACTTTTAAATCTCAAATACACGGGTGTGTCGCCACCGCATTTATACATAAAAGTAACCCAAATACATAAAACTAACGACTCACCGTCGAGTGGTCGACACAAAACACACAATAAAATCCTCCGGCCGCGTTAATTTGGCTTGAAACAGCGGGGTTCTCTGCGGATTTATCCAAGAAACCCAGCACAACCAGCTAGCCACAGAATTAGCCCCCGAGTTCACCTCTGACCCGGAAGATGTCAAGATGGAATAGTCCATTTTTAGTAGGGGGATACAGAAATCGACCGGTTTTTGTATTGCGTATTTAATGATCGTTTTCATCGTAACTATAATTATTTTTATGTTAAATGTACATTAACAAGCAGGATCAATGTTAGGGATGTAGGTGACTGGCCGGGGCGCGGCGGGGCCGGTGCCCCTGCTGATTGGGATCCCCAGGCAACGGCATCATTTGCCTACATGGTAGATCCGAGTCTGTTCTCCGCTCTGCTCCCTCCCCCTCCAACCCTCCCTCCTCTCTGCTCTTTACGGTGGGGAAAAAGGTAAAACAAGCAGCTACGGAGCCAGCATAAGAGCTTGTAAATAAGTTTATTGGTTTTTACTGATAGATAATTAGTTATTAGCGGTACTGCATTTTAAATAAAAATAGCACAAATCCGCTTATGAATTATAAAAGTTAGTCAAACCACAAAAACGCTGACAAAAAGTTTAGGTCCGCTGTAAGCGGATTAGCGCTTTAGCGCTTTAGCGCTCTAACGGTCTGTGCCCACCTTTGGATCACATAAAATCATATGAACATGACGTTTTTTCCAAACATTTGAATTGTGTGCTTATTATAACCTGCCTCCATAAGGTGAAAGAGGAGCAACAATGTGCTTGCCCTTATCTGTATGTGTGTGTGTGTGTGTGTGCGTGCGTGCGTGTGTGTGTGTGTGTGTGTGTGAATGTGTTTATCTTTTGTGTTAGTCAAATATCTCATGACCCACTGGATGCACTCTAATGAAACTCTGTAATTGATGGATCTACATCTACAACGGAACTTTTGGAGTCAGCCTCATTCAAGATGGGCACCAAAAATAAACGACATTAGCAAAAACTAAAATGGTAAAAAATCAATCTATTTATTTATTTATTTAATACATTTATTCATTTCAAATTTAAAAGAACACAAAAAAACTATTTACAACACCACGTAAAACCAAACAGTACATGAAATGAAAGGAAGCAGAAGGAGATAAAATCATATTATGTCTGCTCCTTTTTTAACACAATTAATTCAAACAATTAATTCAAACAACAGTACCGGTAATCCACAAAAAACATTACACAATAAATAACTCATCATACTTTACCATACATACATTTTTATACAAACTAATTCATATGTATTTTTTTTTTATTTAACATATTTTTATTGATATTTTGCATATAGAACAAAGGTATTTACAAATTCGAGGGTTTAAAAGTGTTGAAGATAACCAAACTATTCACACCTTTGACTCTAACATGCCTTTTTTTTTTCCAGGAACACCAAACACATACAGAACACCTCCAATAGTGAAACACAGTAAAGTGAAAGTAGTAGTAAATAAAATATAAAACAATAAAAATAAATAAATTGAAATAACTTTTAAGTAAAAAAAATAAAATAAAAAAATAAAAAAAAATAAAAAAGAAACCTAGGTGTGCAGGGGAATTTGTATTTCTACATTAAAGCAACAAATTCCATAAATGGCTGCCAGATAGAGTAGAATTTGTTCAAATTTCCAGATTTAGTATATCTAATTTTCTCCACTTTCAAAAAGGACATGACCTCATTTATCCACATTGTGCTGGATGGAGTTTTAGTTGATTTCCAATTACAAAGAAGGTGACGCCTAGCGATCAAGGAAGTAAAAGCTATCACCTTCAACTCTCTTGTGGAGTATTGACTATATTGCTCCGGGAGACCGAATATGACAGTATAAGCCGAGATGTCAATAGTTTTCGAAAGTACAATCGATATGGTATGAAAATAAATTTGCCAGAAGTTCACAAGGGCTGAGCACGAAAAAAACATATGTGTAAGATTGCAGGGCGAGCCTCCACAGCGGTCACAAACATCTATTACATTAGGGTAGATCCGTGCCAGTCTAGATTTTGAGTAATGACATCTGAATATTACTTTGAACTGTATCAGACTCAGGCGGGCACATATAGAGGTATTATGAATAGCCATCAGAGCTTTCTCCCACCAGTGATCATCAAAAACTAGCCCCAATTCCTGCTCCCAAGCTCTCTTAGTGCTTGTGGTTAAAAACACATCATATGATTGAATAGAATTATAAATCTTTGAAATTAAGGACCCTTGCAATGGGTTAAGTTGTATAAATTCGCTCCACGGCTGTTCAGGAGGCAGATGAGGAAAATTAGGAAATAAGGATTTTGCACAAGCTCTTATCTGAAAATATCTAAACAAATGAGAGGGTGGGAGATGAAATTTAGAAGCTAAATCAGTGAAAGAGCAAAACAACCCTTCTCTAAATAAATCTTTGAAACATTTTAGTCCTTTATTCTGCCATAAGGAGAATGTTGGATCAGTAAGAGCAGGTTTAAACAATGGGTTTTTTAAAATTGGGGTCAAGACTATGGGGTCTGTAAATTTAAACTGTTTCCTAAACTGAAACCATATCCGGAATGTATCTACAACTATGGGGTTGGTAGTTTGGCCAGAGGGATTCACAGAAGTTGGACCTGTAAGCAAAGCTGAAAGTGAAGCTGAGGGACATGAATATATTTCTAATTCACACCAGGTTATATCAACGGGATTAGACCAGAAAGCAATTTTGTTAATATTAGCTGCCCAGTAATAAAATCGAAAATTTGGTAAGCAAAGACCACCATGAAACTTACAGTTCTGAAGTGTTTTTTGTCTTACTCTGGGTGTTTTGCCGTTCCACAAAAAATTACCAATAGCTGAATCTAAAGAATTAAAAAAACTTTTTGGTAAAAATACAGGTAGACATATAAAAAGAAACAAAAATTTTGGCAGGATGTTCATTTTAACAGTACTTATTCTCCCTATCAAAGAGAGTGGGAGGGATTCCCATTTTTGAAAGTCTTTTTTGATGTCCACCAAAAGTGAAAGAAAATTTTTAGAGTACAGAGACTTAAAAGATCTGGTTATGTTGACCCCAAGATATCGAAAACCTGAAGGGCATAGCTTAAAAGGGACATCCGATTGGGAGAGTTGTAGGGCCAAGTGGTTAACAGGATAGCATTCACTCTTGATGACATTAACTTTATACCCTGAGAAATGGGCGAATCTGTGAAAAAATTTCACAATTGCGGGACAAGTTCTTATTGGATCAGTAACATATAGAAGCAAATCGTCTGCATATAATGACAATCTTATTTCTGTATGGCTCCTGATGATTCCATTAACACTTGGAGAGGATCTCAAAAAAATACTCAAAGGCTCTATTGCAAGTGCAAACAAAAGGGGCGATAGGGGGCAACCTTGTCTGCATCCTCTATTTAAAAGAAAATATCCGGATCTGTTATTATTGGTAATAATACTGGCACAGGGCAAAGTGTAAAGAAGGCGTATCCACGATATAAAGTTTTTACCAAATCCAAATTTTTCCAAAACGACAAACAAATAACTCCATTCAACCCGATCGAATGCCTTCTCAGCGTCAATTGTTATGACAACCTCAGGCGCTAGTGAAGTCCCCCTCGAATAAATAACATTCAACAATGTGCGAACATTGTAATAAAGTTGACGTCCCTTTATGAAGCCAGTTTGCTCCCTGGAGATAATTGTTGGGAGAACTCTTTCAAGTCTTTGAGCCAGGGCCTTTGCAAGAATCTTTGTGTCAACATTCATTAAAGATATTGGCCGGTAGGAGGTACAGAGATCAGGATCCTTGTCTTTCTTTAAGAGAACGCTGATAGAAGCTTGCCTTAGTGAAGGGGGAAGTGAACCGAGTAACAGAGACTCAACATAGACAGAATAAAGCAATGGAATAAGTTTAGCTTGAAATACTTTAAAAAACTCAGATGGGAATCCATCAGGTCCCGGAGCTTTATTATTTTGCATATTTTGTAAAGAGGTATTTAACTCCTGGATAGTCAGACCAGATTCTAGATGATCAATCAATTCTGGGTGTAAAGAAGGAAACTGAAGCTCATCCAGGAACTTATGCATATCAGTCAGATCTGTTGGAAGTTCAGATTTATACAGGGACTCATAAAATGATGAAAAAACCAAATTAATAGTTTGCATGTCCTCCTGCTGGACCCCCGAGCCGTCTGTAATACGACATATTGAACGTGAAGCTGCTTGGCGGCGCAATTGATGAGCTAATAATCTGCTTGGCTTGTCTCCATGTTCATAATACCTAGCACGAGAATGAAGCATAAGGCGCTCCGCCTCATTAGTTGTAATAAGATCCAGCTCAGTTTGTAGGACCAAACGACGCTTTGAAAGATTATCAGATGGAGTAGCTGCAAGCTGTTGATCAACCAATTCCAACTCAGATACAAGCTTCTGAATCTTTGACATCTTCAATTTCCTCACATGCGCAGAATATGAAATTATCTGACCACGTAAATATGCCTTCAAAGAATCCCACAGGAGCGCCCTAGAAATTGGTTCAGAATCAGAATCATTAAGTGCAATAAAATCCTCTATTGCGTCCGTAATAAATTTGTGAAATTTATCATCTAATAATAATGAGGTGTTAAATCGCCATTGAGAGGGATATCGAGGCCCAGGTGCAATCTGAAGATCAAAAGAGACAGGAGCATGATCCGAAATAATGATTGGGTGATATGTAGCATTTGATACTTTAGGCATAAGTTTAGCATCTATAAAAAAATAATCTATACGTGAAAAAGTCTGATGAACAGGTGAATAAAAAGAATATTGCTTATTGTTCGGATTATGAGATCTCCAGGGGTCAACACAACCATTATTTAACATGAAACTATTTAGGGTTCTAGCCATTGATGATTGGGTTAGAACAGGTTTAGAACGGTCTAACAGAGGATCTATAGTACAGTTCATATCCCCACCAAAAATCAAAACAGAGTCATTCAAAGATGGCAAAATTTCAAACAGCTTATTCATAAAACCAGGATTGTCAAAATTGGGAGCATATACATTAACTAGCAAGGTGGATACATGGAATAAAGTACCTAATACTATCAGATATCTGCCATCTTTGTCTGAAATGACTTTAGACATTTTGAATGGTACAGATTTACCTATTAAAATAGCAACCCCTCTAGACTTTGAATTAAAACTGGAGTGGAGTACCTCTGCAACCCATGAACATTTAAGTCTAGACTGGTCTTTAATTCTCATATGGGTCTCCTGTAGAAAAACAATGTCAGGTTTCAAACGTTTTAAATGAGATAACACCTTACTTCGTTTGACAGCGCACCCTAAACCTCTAATATTCCAGCTAATAAATCTTACATTTGAGTTATTTGCATTAGCCATGTAAAATATGCGTTAATATTGATGAAACATTCAGCCTAATTCATATGTATTTTTCCAGAAACCTAATTTTAATCATTTTCTTAAACAAAGACATTGATTTTGCAACTTTAATATCATTTTCTAAACCATTCCATAGACCTATTCTATGAATTAAAGTAGACCTACTCTTTTAACTACTGTAGTTCTATGTTGTGGCATAACAAAAATATATGTACCCTTAAGATTGTAAGTACTTTTTCTTTTTACTAAAAACGTTTGGATATTTGAGGGTAATGTGAAGTTCTGAGCTTTGTACAATGTTAAAAGAATATTATAGTCAACCAAATCATAAAATTTCAGTCATTTCAATTTGCAAAACACAACATTTGATGGATGGTAATAATGCTTTCTAGTGATAACCCTTATAGCTCTTTTCTGTAAAATAAAAAATAGGCTTAGTTACCGTTTTACACGTTGTACCCCAAACCTCAACACAGTAAATTAAATGCGGGATAATAATTGTATTGTACAAATACATTGCTTTATCATTTAATAGATCTCTAACTCTATACAGCACTCCAATAGACCTAGATATTTTAGTTTTTACAAAATGTATGTGTTGTTTCCAAGACAACCTATCATAAATAATTACACCCAAAAACTTCACCTCCCTTAGAACCATCAATCTTAATAGGAACATCAACAGTTATATTTTTCTTCTTAAAAATCATATAGTTGTTTTTTCCAGGTTCAATGATAACTTATTTAATTTGAACCAATATTGTATTGTAACAAATTCAATATTTATCAACTCAAACATTTCTTCCAAGTCTTTGCCCACACAAAAGAAAGTAGTGTCATCAGCAAAAAGAACACTATTAAGGGCATCGGACACCTTCATTAAATCATTCACATATAAAATAAATAACTTAGGTCCAAGTACTGAGCCTTGTGGTACTCCAGATGAAACATTGCTTGAATTAGATCTTACATCATCTATTTGAACGAACTGCTTTCTGTCTTTCAGTTAATTAAATATCCACTGCAATGCGGTCCTCTAATACCATTTTATTTTTTTTAGCAAGTAAAATGGAATGGTCAATGGTGTCAAATGTTTTTTTTTTAGATCAACAAATATACTTATGCAATGTTGTTTCTGATCCACAGCTGTTGTAACTTGTTCCATCAACTCCATAAGAGCCATAGATGTTGAATTGTTTGATCTAAATCCATATTGACTGTTACTTAGAACATTATTTTTATCCAAAAATTGGTCAAGTGTGGTCACAAATAATTTTTCTAGAATTTTTTTAAATTGTGGCAACAAAGATATAGGTCTATAGTTATAGAATACACATTCATCACCAGTTTTAAATAGAGGAACTACTTTTGCTATTTTCATTCTGTCTGGAAACACTTCAGTTGAAAATGACAAATTACATATACAGTATATGTAAATGGTTCAATAGCATGACTCATTATTTTACCACCATCATATCCATTTCTTCACAATCTTTAGATTTTTTGTCAGTACATATTTTACCTACATTCATTATTTCATCTTTATCAGTTCCCTTTAGAAACATACTGTTCACACAATTTTCAATCAAATAATTTACATTATTCTCCACTTTCGGTATTGAAGCCGAAAGGTTAGATCCAACATTTACAAAGTAGTTATTAAATCCATTCACAATTTCGTGTTCGTCATAGATTTCCTTGTTATTTTCCACATAATGTTGAGAAAGACCCACACTAACCTTATTTTTTAAGAACACTATTCATTACTCGCCATGTTGCCCTCATATCACCACCACATTTATGTAAGAATTCACTAAAATATTCTCTTTTATGTTTTCTTATGATACCTGTTAACTTATTTTTGTACTCTTTATATTTGTTTTCTGCATCAAATGATCTAGATTTAAAAAAACATGAGTATAGATAGTTTTTTTTTACATGCATTTCTCAGTCCATTAGTCATTCATGGTTGATCAATGGTATTTTTCCTTCAATTTTTCAGCTGTTGATGTAAAATTTGATGCAGTTGGGAATATATCCCTGGGCCAGTTATGTCATATCACATGAAATCGCTCATAAAGTAATTTTTAGGTTTTTACCAAAAATGACTACAATTGGATTTTTTTTTCTACATAAGATGATGTAGGCTAAAACTCTGGCATTAAAGTTGGCAGGCAGTAGCTATGCATTGCTTCAAAGACTGCCAGACTTTTAATTTAACATGTTTTCTTACATTAAAACAAGTGATTTCCATTTATGAGTATTGTCCTTCTAATTAGCTTTTTGAAAATTTACATCAGTTTCATATTATTGCTGTTGTCAGGTATATGCTGACAATATATTGTATACAGGGCATACATCAGGGCAGCACCATGGCAGAGCTGCTGCCTCTCAGCGAGCAGGTTACCCTGGTTCAAATCCTGGTCTGGGGACCTACTGGGTGGAGTTTGTATGTTCTCTCCGTACATGCGTGGGTTTTCTCCGGGTACTCCGGTTTCCTCCCACAGACCAAAAACATTCATGTTAGGCTGATTGGTGACTCTAAATTCTCCCTAGGTGTGAGTGAGCGAGACTTTTTTTGTCTCGTTTGTCTCTATGTGTCCCTGTGGTGGACTGGAGACCTGTCCAGGGTGTACACCACCTCTCGCACAGTGATAGCTGGACATGGGCACCGGCGGCTTCCGCAACCCAAAAAAGGAAGAAGCTGGTAAAGATGGATGGATGGATGGATGGATGGATGGATGGATGGTATATGCATTTTTTCTTTAAACTGCCTTAATATATTACATCTGAAGGTCAGCAAACATTAAGAGTCTCACATGTGTTAATCAGTTGATAATCAGCCATGTATACTGTGGGAAATGAGCCACAAATGTTACAGAGCCTCATTGTATCAATTAGATACTAGTTAAATAACAAAAAAACTGTAAACTTCAAAATTTCAAGTTTACAGTAAATCTCTTTATTTTCAAAAGGCACTTGGAATTGATATTTAAGTGTACTATACAACTGATGATTTATTGCACACTGAATTTTATGCTTACAGTATTCAGCCTTGCTGCAGCAGTAGTTGACATGATCTTCATGTCTTCGAGTTCATTCCTTTTAGCTTCTCTGTTCTGTCAGTTTGCATTAAACCCAGCGGCACATGCACACAAGCTTGTGACCATTAGACCTTATAGTTTCTTTTTTCAATTCAGCTTAGAGATTTCACCTCACTAGCTTTATTAGGTTTCCCAGCCATCCTCAAGCTTTTGCTCCCTGATCCCAAAGTCCAAAAGGATCTCAGTCCCAAAGGAATGAAGAGGGACTCCAGAGAAACCGGAGGCCAAGCAACAGAAATTGAAAGTACTTTCAAATCCAGAGCCTGAAAATAAGGCCTTAAAGGGTAGTTTTATTGGGCTTTGGAAGGCTGTGATGAATAGGATGCACTGTAACACTAATAATAGGAAAAGATATGACACTGGGAAGCACAGATAAATGCAGGAGGCGCTGAGGAGAAAAAAAAATTGTGTTGAAAGCTTTTTTTTTTTTGCTTTTGAAGGTGCAGTGTCAGCTCACGTCCTGTGATTTCTGCTTACAGAGCCAGAAAGGCTCGGTCAACCTGGTAGGTCAAAGCAAGGCACCGACTCCCTCAGCTGCATAGCAACTGGCCTCAATGTTATTCTGATGCTTTTGGAAACTACAACTCAACTGTGTGTACGCCTGTAAACAAGATGTGACCTGAGGGATACAAAAGGAAATCACTTTATAACACCCACCAGTTTCTAAACTGTAACGCTGTAATCCCTAAATCACAAAGCTGGCCTTCACATTGAGTTCAGTCCAAAACTAGTGAACAATGCATAAGAGTCACACATGTTGCTGCTGCTTTCTGGGATTGAGTACAATGCTGTGGAAAAAGTATCGGCCACCCTACAGATTTCTTCTAGTGGAAAAAGTATCGGACACCCTACAGATTTCTTCTAGTGGAAAAAGTATCGGACACCCTACAGATTTCTTCTAGTGAACCTATCCAAGCCAGCATGGCCCTACATGAAAAGGTCAATGCTTCACTTGCCAATTTATGAACTAACCGTGATTTTATTTATTTATTTAATTTTTTGGGAAAACTGAATTCAATTTCTCCAACTGCACCAACACTTGCAGAATCAAGAAATTACTTAAATAGACTCATTATCCACAAATGGAGAAAGTTTAGAACAGTGGTGAACCTTCCAAGAAGTGGTCGGCCAACAGAAATTACTCTTAAGGGCGCACGGAGGACTCGTTGATCCCAATAAAGCTAAAACGGCAACTAAAACCCTGCAAGCCTCAGCTGCTTTAGTTAAGGTAAGAGATTCTGGTTGAAAGATAAGGAGACGAATGGCAAAAATGACCTCCATGATAGAGCGTGCAGTGGAAAGCATTCTGTGCTCCAGCATCAACGTGTGGCATGGAGGCTGCACAGCTGCAGAAAGGAAAGCTCTGCAGAGAGTGGTGAAGGCTGCACAGAAGACTGTCGGATGCAAGAAGAGGGCCAACTGCCTCATGA
>JBBPBX010096324.1:0-13048 GCA_038048925.1 Garcialebias charrua | reverse complement strand
CGAGCTGCTCATGTTAAAGGTTTCACTTTCAACTAGGTTTCACATTCAGCTGACTGAGCGCTGTCAATCAATTCAGTAGGCGTGTCAGCAAGTGACCAATCAGCGAGCTCAGTTGAGTCCCCTTCGTGTGCAGCAGCTCATATTACAACAAGGAGAACGTGAGCTGAAGTAAAGCAGCCGCTCCGTATACGCGCGTATACGCGCGTATACGCGCGTATACGGAGTCTGCTTCACTGTATCTCGGCCTTAAGTAGGAGGCCCAGACTTCCCTCTCCCCAGCCACTTGGAGCAGCTCCTCTGGGGGAATCCCAAGGCGTTCCCAGGCCAGCCGAGAAACATAGTCCCTCCAGCGTGTCCTGGGTCTTCCTCTGGGTCTCCTCCCGGTGGGACATGCCCGGAACACCTCACCAGGGAGGCGTCCAGGAGGCATCCTAACCAGATGCCCGAGCCACCTCAACTGGCTCCTCTCGATGTGGAGAAGCAGCGGCTCTACTCTGAGTCCCTCCCGGATGACTGAGCTTCTCACCCTATCTCTAAGGGAGAGTCCAGACACCCTGCGGAGAAAACTCATTTCAGCCGCTTGTATCTGAGATCTCGTTCTTTCGGTCACAACCCAAAGCTCATGACCATAGATGAGGGTGGGAACGTAGATCGATCGGTAAATTGAGAGCTTTGCCTTTTGACTCAGCTCTCTCTTCACCACGACAGACCGGTACAGCGCCCGCTTCACTGCGGACGTTGCACCTATCCACCTATCGATCTCACGCTCCAGTTTTCCCTCATTCGTGAACAAGACCCCAAGATACTTAAACTCCTCCACTTGGGGCAGGACCTCCTCCCCAACCTGGAGAGGGCACTATACCCTTTTCTGGCTCAAGACCATGGCCTTGGATCTGGAGGAACTGATCCTCATCCCGGCCGCATTACACTCGGCTGCAAACCGCTCCAGCAAAAGCTGTAGATCACGACCTGATGAAGCCAATAGGACCACATTATCTGCAAAAAACAGAGAAGTGATTCTAAGGCCACCAAAACGGATCCCCTCAACACCTTGGTTGCACCTAGAAATTCTGTCCATAAAAGTTATAAACAGAATCGATGACAAAGGGCAACCTTGGCGGAGTCCAACTTTCACTGGAAACAAGCCTGACTTACTGCCGGCAATGCGGACCAAGCTCTGACACCTGGTAGTACAGGGACCTAACAACCCATATCAAACGGCCTGGTACCCCATACTCCCGGAGTACCTCCCACAGGGCCCCCCGAGGGATGCAGTTAAATGCATTCTCCAAGTCCACAAAGCACATGTAAACTGGTTGGGCAAACTCCCACGCACCTTCCAAGACCCTACTGAGGGTGTAGAGCTGGTCCAGTGTTCCACGACCAGGACAAAAACTACATTTCTCCTCCTGAATCCGAGGTTCGACTATCCAACTGACCCTCTTCTCCAGAACCCCTGAATAGACCTTAACAGGGAGGCTTAAGAGTGTGATCCCCCTATAGTTGGAACACACTCTACGGCCCCCCTTTTTGAATAGGGGAACCACCACCCCAGTCTGCCAATCCAAGGGAACTGCCCCCGATGTCAACGCAATATTGCAGAGTTGCGTAAACCAACACAACCCCACAACATCCAGAGCCCTAAGGAACTCCGGGCGAATCTCATCCACCCCTGGGGCCCTGCCACGGAGGAGCTTTTTAACCACTTCAGCACCAGAGATTGGAGAGCCCGACCCAAAGTCCCCAGGTCCCGCTTCCTCAGTGGAAGACGTGCCAGCAGGATTGAGGAGGTCTTTGAAGTATTCTGTCCACCGACTCACAACATCCCGAGTTGAGGTCAGTAGCACGCCACCCCCACTATAAATAGTGTTGGTGGCGTACCACTTCCCCCCCCTGAGACGCGAGATGGTGGACCAGAATCGCCTCGAAGCCGTACAGAAGTCATTCTCCATGGCCTCTCCGAACTCCTCCCACTCCCAAGTTTTTACCTCAGCAACCACCTGAGCCACATGCCGTTTGGACTGCCGGTACCCATCAGTTGCTTCCGGGGTCCCACAGGCCAAAAAGGCCCAATAGGACTCCTTATTCAGCCTGACAGCATCCCTCACTACCTGTGTCCACCACCGGGTTCGAGGGTTGCCGTCACGACAAGCACCAACAATAGAGGCGCAGAACATGGCCCACTCGGACTCAATGTCCCCCGCCTCCCTCGGAACGTGTTCAAAGCTCTCCCGGAGGTGGGAGTTAAAGCTCCGTCTTACGGGAGACTCTGCCAGACGTTCCCAGCAGACCCTCACAATACGTTTGGGTCTGCCAGGTCTGACCGGCATCCTCCCCCACCATCGGAGCCAACTCACCACCAGGTAGTGGTCAGTTGACAGCTCCGCCCCTCTCTTCACCCGAGTGTCCAAGACATGCGGCCGCAGATCAGATGAGACGACAACAAAGTCGATCATCGAACTGCGACCTAGGGTGTCCTGGTGCCAAGAGCACATATGGACACCCTTATGCTTGAACATGGTGTTCGTTATGGACAATCCATGACGAGCACAGAAGTCCAATAACAGAACACCACTCGGGTTCAGATCAGGGGGGCCGTTCCTCCCAACCACACCCCTCCAGGTCTCACTGTCATTGCCCACGTGAGCGTTGAAGTCCCCCAGTAGAACAAGGGAGTCCCCAGGAGGTGCACTCTCCAATACCCCCTCCAAGGACTCCAAAAAGGGTGGGTAATCTGAGCTGCCGTTTGGCGCATAGGCACAAACAACAGTCAGAGCCCGTCCCCCCACACGTAGGCGAAGGGAGGCTACCCTCTCGTTCACCGGGGTGAACCCCAACATACAGGCACCAAGATGGGGGGCAACAAGTATGCCCACTCCTGCTCGGCGCCTCTCACCAGGGGCAACTCCAGAGTGGAAGAGTGTCCAACCCCTCTCAAGGAAACTGGTTCCAGAGCCAGAGTCATGCGTTGAGGTGAGTCCGACTATTTCTAGCCGGAACCTCTCAACCTCACACACTAGCTCAGGCTCGTTCCCCACCAGAGAGGTGACATTCCACGTCCAAATAGCCAGCTTCTGAAGCAGAGGATCAGACCGCCAGGGTCCCCTCCCTCGGCCACCACCCATCCCATACTGCACCCGACCCCTTTGGCCCCTCCCACAGGTGGTGAGCCCATGGGAACAAACATAAACTCTCTGAAGGTAATGAAACCAACAAACATCAACTCTCTGAAGGTAATGACACCAACAAACATCAACTCTCTGAAGGTAATGACACCAACAAACATAAACTCTCTGAGGGTATTGACAAAAACAAACATCAACTCTCTGAGGGTAATGACAACAACAAACATCAACTCTGAGTTAATGACACTAACAAAAAATCAGCTCTCTGAAGGTAATGACACCAACAAACATCAACTCTCTGAGGGTAATGACACCAACAAACATCAACTCTCTAAAGGTAATGACTCCAACAACAATTCTCTGAGGTAATGACACCAACAAACAACAACTATCTGAAGGTAATGGCGCCAACAAACATCAACTCTCTGAAGGTAAAGACACCAACAAACATCAACTCTCTGAAGGTAATGACACCAACAAACATCAATTCTCTGAGGGTAATGACACCAAGAAACATCAATTATTCGAAGGTAATGTCACCAACAAACATCAACTCTCTGAAGGTAATGACACCAACAAACATAAACTCTCTGAAGGTAATGACACCAACAAACATAAACTCTCTGAATGTAATGACACCAACAAACATCAACTCTCCGAGGGTAATAACACCAACAAACATCAACTCTCTGAAGGTAATGACACCAACAAACATCAATTCTCTGAGGGTAATGACACCAACAAACATCAACTCACTGAGGGTAATAACACCAACAAATATCAACTCTCTGAAGGTAATGACACCAACAAACACCAACTCTCTGAGGGTAATGAGTTAATGACACCAACAAATATAAACTCTCTGAGGGTAATGACACCAACAGATATCAACTCTCTGAAGGAAATGACACCAACAAATATAAACTCTCTCAGGGTAATGACACCAACAAATATCAATTCTCTGAAAGTAATGACACCAACAAACATCAACTCTCTGAAGGTAATGACACCAACAAATATCAACTCTCTGAGGGTAATGACACCAACAAATATCAATTCTCTGAAAGTAATGACACCAACAAACATCAACTCTCTGAAGGTAATGACACCAAAAAATATCAACTCTCTGAAGGTAATGACACCAACAAATGTCAACTATCTGAGAGTAATGACACCAACAAATAACAACTCTCTGAAAGTAATGACACCAACAAATATCAACTCTCTGAAAGTAATGACACCAACAAATATCAACTATCTGAGAGTAATGACACCAACAAACATCAACTCTGAAGGTAATGACACCAACAAACATCAACTCTCTGAAGCTAATGACACCAACAAACATAAATTCTCTGAAGGTAATGACACCAACAAACATAAACTCTCTGAGGGTATTGAGACAAACAAACATCAACTCTCTGAGGGTAATGACACCAACAAACATCAACTCTCTGAGGTAATGACACTAACAAAAAAATCAGCTCTCTGAAGGTAATGACACCAACAAACATCAACTCTCTGGGGATAATGACACCAACAAACATCAACTCTCTAAAGGTAATGACTCCAACAACAATTATCTGAGGTAATGACACCAACAAACAAAAACTCTCTGAAGGTAATGAAACCAACAAACATCAACTCTCTGAAGGTAATGACACCAACAAACATCAACTCTCTGAAGGTAATGACACCAACAAACATCAACTCTCTGAGGGTAATGACACCAAGAAACATCAATTATTTGAAGGTAATGCCACCAACAAACATCAACTCTCTGAAGGTAATGACACCAACAAACAAACTCTCTGAAGGTAATTACACCAACAAACATAAACTCTCTGAATGTAATGACACCAACAAACATCAACTCTCTGAGGGTAATGACACCAACAAACATCAACTCTCTGAAGGTAATGACGCCAACAAACATCAACTCTCTGAGGGTAATGACACCAACAAACATCAACTCTCTGAAGGTAATGACACCAACAAACATCAACTCTCTGAGGGTAATGACACCAACAAACATCAACTCTCTGAGGGTAATGACACCAACAAACATAAACTCACTGAGGGTAATGACACCAACAAATATCAACTCTCTGAAGGTAATGACACCAAAAAACATCAACTCTCTGAATGTAATGACACCAACAAACATCAACTCTCTGAGGGTAATGACACCAACAAATATCAACTCTCTGAAGGTAATGACACCAACAAATATAAACTCTCTGAGGGTAATGACACCAACAGATATCAACTCTCTGAAGGTAATGACACCAACAAATATCAACTCTCTGAAGGTAATGACACCAACAAATATCAACTCTCTGAGGGTAATGACACCAACAAATATCAATTCTCTGAAAGTAATGACACCAACAAACATCAACTCTCTGAAGGTAATGACACCAAAAAATATCAACTCTCTGAAGGTAATGACACCAACAAACATCAATTCTCTGAGGGTAATGACACCAAGAAACATCAATTATTCGAAGGTAATGTCACCAACAAACATCAACTCTCTGAAGGCAATGACACCAACAAACATAAACTCTCTGAAGGTAATGACACCAACAAACATAAACTCTCTGAATGTAATGACACCAACAAACATCAACTCTCCGAGGGTAATAACACCAACAAACATCAACTCTCTGAAGGTAATGACACCAACAAACATCAATTCTCTGAGGGTAATGACACCAACAAACATCAACTCACTGAGGGTAATAACACCAACAAATATCAACTCTCTGAAGGTAATGACACCAACAAACACCAACTCTCTGAGGGTAATGAGTTAATGACAC
Source organism: Garcialebias charrua (assembly GCA_038048925.1). Lineage (NCBI taxonomy): Eukaryota > Metazoa > Chordata > Actinopteri > Cyprinodontiformes > Rivulidae > Garcialebias > Garcialebias charrua. The sequence continues at coordinate 7,098 of JBBPBX010096324.1, read as the reverse complement.
CAACAAATATAAACTCTCTGAGGGTAATGACACCAACAGATATCAACTCTCTGAAGGAAATGACACCAACAAATATCAACTCTCTGAGGGTAATGACACCAACAAATATCAATTCTCTGAAAGTAATGACACCAACAAACATCAACTCTCTGAAGGTAATGACACCAACAAATATCAACTCTCTGAGGGTAATAACACCAACAAATATCAATTCTCTGAAAGTAATGACACCAACAAACATCAACTCTCTGAAGGTAATGACACCAAAAAATATCAACTCTCTGAAGGTAATGACACCAACAAATGTCAACTATCTGAGAGTAATGACACCAACAAATAACAACTCTCTGAAAGTAATGACACCAACAAATATCAACTCTCTGAAAGTAATGACACCAACAAATATCAACTATCTGAGAGTAATGACACCAACAAACATCAACTCTGAAGGTAATGACACCAACAAACATCAACTCTCTGAAGCTAATGACACCAACAAACATAAATTCTCTGAAGGTAATGACACCAACAAACATAAACTCTCTGAGGGTATTGAGACAAACAAACATCAACTCTCTGAGGGTAATGACACCAACAAACATCAACTCTCTGAGGTAATGACACTAACAAAAAAATCAGCTCTCTGAAGGTAATGACACCAACAAACATCAACTCTCTGGGGATAATGACACCAACAAACATCAACTCTCTAAAGGTAATGACTCCAACAACAATTATCTGAGGTAATGACACCAACAAACAAAAACTCTCTGAAGGTAATGAAACCAACAAACATCAACTCTCTGAAGGTAATGACACCAACAAACATCAACTCTCTGAAGGTAATGACACCAACAAACATCAACTCTCTGAGGGTAATGACACCAAGAAACATCAATTATTTGAAGGTAATGCCACCAACAAACATCAACTCTCTGAAGGTAATGACACCAACAAACAAACTCTCTGAAGGTAATTACACCAACAAACATAAACTCTCTGAATGTAATGACACCAACAAACATCAACTCTCTGAGGGTAATGACACCAACAAACATCAACTCTCTGAAGGTAATGACACCAACAAACATCAACTCTCTGAGGGTAATGACACCAACAAACATCAACTCTCTGAAGGTAATGACACCAACAAACATCAACTCTCTGAGGGTAATGACACCAACAAACATCAACTCTCTGAAGGTAATGACACCAACAAACATCAACTCTCTGAAGGTAATGACACCAACAAACATCAACTCTCTGAGGGTAATGACACCAACAAACATCAACTCTCTGAAGGTAATGACACCAACAAATATCAACTCTCTGAGGGTAATGACACCAACAAATATCAACTCTCTGAAGGTAATGACACCAACAAATATCAACTCTCTGAGGGTAATGACACCAACAAATATCAACTCTCTGAAGGTAATGACACCAACAAACATCAACTCTCTGAAGGTAATGACACCAACAAATATCAACTCTCTGAGGGTAATAACACCAACAAATATCAATTCTCTGAAAGTAATGACACCAACAAACATCAACTCTCTGAAGGTAATGACACCAAAAAATATCAACTCTCTGAAGGTAATGACACCAACAAATGTCAACTATCTGAGAGTAATGACACCAACAAATAACAACTCTCTGAAAGTAATGACACCAACAAATATCAACTCTCTGAAAGTAATGACACCAACAAATATCAACTATCTGAGAGTAATGACACCAACAAACATCAACTCTGAAGGTAATGACACCAACAAACATCAACTCTCTGAAGCTAATGACACCAACAAACATAAATTCTCTGAAGGTAATGACACCAACAAACATAAACTCTCTGAGGGTATTGAGACAAACAAACATCAACTCTCTGAGGGTAATGACACCAACAAACATCAACTCTCTGAGGTAATGACACTAACAAAAAAATCAGCTCTCTGAAGGTAATGACACCAACAAACATCAACTCTCTGGGGATAATGACACCAACAAACATCAACTCTCTAAAGGTAATGACTCCAACAACAATTATCTGAGGTAATGACACCAACAAACAAAAACTCTCTGAAGGTAATGAAACCAACAAACATCAACTCTCTGAAGGTAATGACACCAACAAACATCAACTCTCTGAAGGTAATGACACCAACAAACATCAACTCTCTGAGGGTAATGACACCAAGAAACATCAATTATTTGAAGGTAATGCCACCAACAAACATCAACTCTCTGAAGGTAATGACACCAACAAACAAACTCTCTGAAGGTAATTACACCAACAAACATAAACTCTCTGAATGTAATGACACCAACAAACATCAACTCTCTGAGGGTAATGACACCAACAAACATCAACTCTCTGAAGGTAATGACGCCAACAAACATCAACTCTCTGAGGGTAATGACACCAACAAACATCAACTCTCTGAAGGTAATGACACCAACAAACATCAACTCTCTGAGGGTAATGACACCAACAAACATCAACTCTCTGAGGGTAATGACACCAACAAACATAAACTCACTGAGGGTAATGACACCAACAAATATCAACTCTCTGAAGGTAATGACACCAAAAAACATCAACTCTCTGAATGTAATGACACCAACAAACATCAACTCTCTGAGGGTAATGACACCAACAAATATCAACTCTCTGAAGGTAATGACACCAACAAATATAAACTCTCTGAGGGTAATGACACCAACAGATATCAACTCTCTGAAGGTAATGACACCAACAAATATCAACTCTCTGAAGGTAATGACACCAACAAATATCAACTCTCTGAGGGTAATGACACCAACAAATATCAATTCTCTGAAAGTAATGACACCAACAAACATCAACTCTCTGAAGGTAATGACACCAACAAATATCAATTCTCTGAAGGTAATGACACCAACAAACATCAACTCTCTGAAGGTAATGACACCAACAAACATCAACTCTCTGAGGGTAATGACACCAAGAAACATCAATTATTTGAAGGTAATGCCACCAACAAACATCAACTCTCTGAAGGTAATGACACCAACAAACAAACTCTCTGAAGGTAATTACACCAACAAACATAAACTCTCTGAATGTAATGACACCAACAAACATCAACTCTCTGAGGGTAATGACACCAACAAACATCAACTCTCTGAAGGTAATGACGCCAACAAACATCAACTCTCTGAGGGTAATGACACCAACAAACATCAACTCTCTGAAGGTAATGACACCAACAAACATCAACTCTCTGAGGGTAATGACACCAACAAACATCAACTCTCTGAGGGTAATGACACCAACAAACATACACTCACTGAGGGTAATGACACCAACAAATATCAACTCTCTGAAGGTAATGACACCAAAAAACATCAACTCTCTGAATGTAATGACACCAACAAACATCAACTCTCTGAGGGTAATGACACCAACAAATATCAACTCTCTGAAGGTAATGACACCAACAAATATAAACTCTCTGAGGGTAATGACACCAACAGATATCAACTCTCTGAAGGTAATGACACCAACAAATATCAACTCTCTGAAGGTAATGACACCAACAAATATCAACTCTCTGAGGGTAATGACACCAACAAATATCAATTCTCTGAAAGTAATGACACCAACAAACATCAACTCTCTGAAGGTAATGACACCAAAAAATATCAACTCTCTGAAGGTAATGACACCAACAAATATCAACTATCTGAGGGTAATGACACCAACAAACATCAACTCTGAAGGTAATGACACCAACAAACATCAACTCTCTGAAGCTAATGACACCAACAAACATAAATTCTCTGAAGGTAATGACACCAACAAACATAAACTCTCTGAGGGTATTGAGACAAACAAACATCAACTATCTGAGAGTAATGACACCAACAAATAGCAACTCTCTGAAAGTAATGACACCAACAAATATCAACTCTCTGAAAGTAATGACACCAACAAATATCAACTATCTGAGGGTAATGACACCAACAAACATCAACTCTGAAGGTAATGACACCAACAAACATCAACTCTCTGAAGCTAATGACACCAACAAACATAAATTCTCTGAAGGTAATGACACCAACAAACATAAACTCTCTGAGGGTATTGAGACAAACAAACATCAACTCTCTGAGGGTAATGACACCAACAAACATCAACTCTCTGAGGTAATGACACTAACAAAAAAATCAGCTCTCTGAAGGTAATGACACCAACAAACATCAACTCTCTGGGGATAATGACACCAACAAACATCAACTCTCTAAAGGTAATGACTCCAACAACAATTATCTGAGGTAATGACACCAACAAACAAAAACTCTCTGAAGGTAATGAAACCAACAAACATCAACTCTCTGAAGGTAATGACACCAACAAACATCAACTCTCTGAAGGTAATGACACCAACAAACATCAACTCTCTGAGGGTAATGACACCAAGAAACATCAATTATTTGAAGGTAATGCCACCAACAAACATCAACTCTCTGAAGGTAATGACACCAACAAACAAACTCTCTGAAGGTAATTACACCAACAAACATCAACTCTCTGAATGTAATGACGCCAACAAACATCAACTCTCTGAGGGTAATGACACCAACAAACATCAACTCTCTGAAGGTAATGACACCAACAAACATCAACTCTCTGAGGGTAATGACACCAACAAACATCAACTCTCTGAGGGTAATGACACCAACAAACATAAACTCACTGAGGGTAATGACACCAACAAATATCAACTCTCTGAAGGTAATGACACCAAAAAACATCAACTCTCTGAATGTAATGACACCAACAAACATCAACTCTCTGAGGGTAATGACACCAACAAATATCAACTCTCTGAAGGTAATGACACCAACAAATATAAACTCTCTGAGGGTAATGACACCAACAGATATCAACTCTCTGAAGGTAATGACACCAACAAATCAAAAAAGGCGTTCAATACAGGATCAACTGGACTTTATTTGTTGCAGAAAACGTTTCGACTTCTGTCCAGAAGTCTTTTTCAATTCTGAATGGAAGCTGTGAGAACGAGAAGTTTTATACAGGCTTACAAGTCACGCACCAACATATGAAATTGGAAACTGAGATAACACCACAAATTAACTAAAATGCCCATTCTATTTAAATTGACAAAACGACACATCCCAGCTTAAACAAAAGGGGGTTTGTAACACATACATGTAAATTGAAAGATCACACCTAACAGTAGGAGGTTCCCTTGAGGTCTCTGTTAGAAGACACAAAACTGTATGTAAATTGACAAACAACACCTCCCAAACAACAAAAGAGGCTGCTCAGAGAACTTTGTTAGTCTAATTTACAGACAAAGCATCCCTGCTCCCATCTGGTGTAAAACGTTTCGGAATCAAATCCAAAACTGAGTTATAAGTCTTAGACAGTTGAAATCTCAGACCTCCTCCTCTGTTAAGAGAAGGTTTTTCTCTCTTAACATACACAGCTTCCTTTACACCCCTTTCAAACCATCTGTGTTCTCGGTCCAAAATTTGAACATTCTGGTCCTCAAAGGAGTGTCCCTTGTCCGTGAGATGTTAAGAGAGAAAAACCTTCTCTTAACAGAGGAGGAGGTCTGAGATTTCAACTGTCTAAGACTTATAACTCAGTTTTGGATTTGATTCCGAAACGTTTTACACCAGATGGGAGCAGGGATGCTTTGTCTGTAAATTAGACTAACAAAGTTCTCTGAGCAGCCTCTTTTGTTGTTTGGGAGGTGTTGTTTGTCAATTTACATACAGTTTTGTGTCTTCTAACAGAGACCTCAAGGGAACCTCCTACTGTTAGGTGTGATCTTTCAATTTACATGTATGTGTTACAAACCCCCTTTTGTTTAAGCTGGGATGTGTCGTTTTGTCAATTTAAATAGAATGGGCATTTTAGTTAATTTGTGGTGTTATCTCAGTTTCCAATTTCATATGTTGGTGCGTGATGTTGGTGCGTGACTTGTAAGCCTGTATAAAACTTCTCGTTCTCACAGCTTCCATTCAGAATTGAAAAAGACTTCTGGACAGAAGTCGAAACGTTTTCTGCAACAAATAAAGTCCAGTTGATCCTGTATTGAACGCCTTTTTTGATTTCATCATGTCCTGGACGACTGAGAATCTTCACCAGCGACACCAACAAATATCAACTCTCTGAGGGTAATAACACCAACAAACATCAACTCTCTGAAGGTAATGACACCAACAAATATCAATTCTCTGAAAGTAATGACACCAACAAACATCAACTCTCTGAAGGTAATGACACCAACAAATGTCAACTCTCTTAGGGTAATGACACCAACAAATAGCAACTCTCTGAAAGTAATGACACCAACAAATTTCAACTCTCTGAAAGTAATGACACCAACAAATATCAACTATCTCAGGGTAATGACACCAACAAACATCAACTCTCTGAAGGTAATGACACCAACAAACATAAACTTTCTGAAGCTAATGCCACCAACAAACATAAACTTTCTGAAGGTAATGACACCAACAAACATAAACTTTCTGAAGGTAATGGTACCAACAAACAAACGCTCTGAAGGTAATGACACCAACAAACATCAACTCTTTGAAGGTAATGACACCAACAAACATCAACTCTCTGAAGGTAATGACACCAACAAATAGGGCTGGGCGATATGGAAAAAATCATATATCACGATATGGACTTTTTTATATCACGATAACGATATATATCACGATATATACAACACGATGTGTGTGTACAGGAAAAATTTGGACCAAAGTTTTTTTATTTTATTATTTTACTACAGATAGTTACAATTATAAGAATGTGAACAAAAAGAACAAGGAAATTTGGACCAAAGTAGAAACTAGATCTACCTAAGATCTACCTTAATTCAAGATTATGGAATGACTTAATGCCAAATGACAAATGTTAAGGAAGCCAAATCATTCCTTGTATTTAAGAAACTGGTAAAAAATGAATTGCTAAAAAAATATAAATGAATCTAATTTAATGTGTGATATAAGTGAATTGAAAATTGACTGAATTATTTACTTATTTTGTTATTATAGAAAATATTGTTT
>JBBPBX010096323.1:0-13049 GCA_038048925.1 Garcialebias charrua | reverse complement strand
GAACTGTTTAATAATAATAATAATAATAATAATAATAATGAATTCAATTTATAACGCACTTTTCATTAATGGAAATCTCAAAGTGCTACAAGGTGCAACATATTTGAATGTCAATAAGACAAATAATAAAACAATTAAAATCAACAACAGTATCAGCTAAGATCAAAAGTAGAATCATGAGGAGTAAAGTATGCTCGGTTGAAAAGAAAGGTCTTCAAGCCGCTCTTAAAGTCAACCACAGACTGTGGGGCTTCAGTTTCTCTGAAACACCTGTAAGTGTCGCCAAAGGAACAAGAACCACAGAAACGTGCGTACGCCTGCTCGGGAGCTTGCGTGGATATGTACCTGGATGCGCATATATTCACGTTCAGTTCAGTTTTGATACATACGGGGTTTTGCGTGGAAAGTGACGTGCGCAATGTTTTTGTGCGCACGCACGGTTGATACATGAGGCCCCAGGTCCTGTCTATATTTTGAGGCTAGAAAGTGACTGGTTGATGCTACTTTTATGTCTATACTTGACTATGGTGATATTTTATACATGCAGTCTCCTCTTAAATATTTTTATTTGCTGAATAGTGTTTATCATGGAGTTTTAAGATGTATAACAGGTTTAAAAGGTTTTACACATCATTGCACTTTATACAACCAGGTTGGATGGACGTCCTTGGCCACTTGTAGACTCCGCCCTTGACATATTTTTATTTATAAGGCCACACTAGGACTTCTTCCTTCGTATTTGTTGGCCTTTATAAAGAGAAAGTCCACCGGAGGAGGATACTCTCTTGACATATTTTTATTTATAAGGCCACACTAGGACTTCTTCCTTCGTATTTGTTGGCCTTTATAAAGAGAAAGTCCACCGGAGGAGGATACTCTCTTTATTGTAAGAACATGTATTTTTACTTTTGGTGCCTAAAGTCCGAACTGAACTTGGAAAGAAATCTTTTCAGTTTTCTGCTCCATCTTCTTGGAACCAATTGCAGAAATACATGAACCTAAAGGAGCTGTTGTCACTAAATGCTTTTAAGGCTGTTCTTACTGATTTGGAGAAGGAGTCATCTGTAAATGTTTTAACTGAGGAATATTTTAATTAATTAATTTATGATGGAGTTAACTTTTTCTTTTTTCTTTTTCTTTTTCCTTTTTGCTGTGAATGTTTTATAACCTCTATGTGCTGATGCCAGTCTTGGCCAGGATTCTCTAACAAAAGTGATTTTTAATCTCAGTGGGATTTTTCTGGTGAAACAAAGGTTTAAACTGTTGATGTTCCGTTTCAAATTGGGGGTGTTGAGAGCTGTAGAGTAAGTGAGGTGAAGTTTTTGGGTGTCATCATTGATGACAAATTGACTTGGAAACAACACATACATTCTGTAAAAATGAAAGTATCTAAATCCATTGTTGTTCTATACAAAGTCAAGGACCTATTAAATGATAAAGCATTGTATTTGTTGTACAACACAATCATTGTTCCACATTTAATTCATTGTATTGATGTTTGGGGAAAAGCATGTACAACTATTACAAAGCCTATTTTTATTTTACAGAAAAGAGCTGTAAGAATTATTGCAAGAAAACATTATTGTCATCCATCAAGTATGTTATTTTCTAAACTGAAATTATTGAAATTCTATGATTTGGTGGATTACAATATTTTGTTAGTTATGTATAGAGCTCAGAATAACATATTACCTTTAAATATTCAAATGTATTTTGTTAAAAGACAAAGTTGTTATAATCTGAAGGGAAATGAGATGTTTGTGAAACCACAGTACAGAACCAGTTTGAAGGGACGGTCTATTTCAATACAGGGAGTAGGATCGTGGAATGGTTTGGAATATGATGTAAAGAAAGCAAAGTCAATGTTTGTTTTAAGAAAATTATCAAAAACAAATTGTTAAAAAAATACATATGAAATAGTTTAATGTGAACTGTATTTAAATAAGAAATCAGGATGAGTTATTCATTTTTGTTTTGTTACTTATAGATAATAATTGTTTGATTTTATTGTCTTAAGAAGGGGCAGATACAGTATAATACGATTTTTTTTCTTCCTTCTGCTCCCTTTCTTATTTTTTTTTTCGTGTCGTATGTGTGATTTTTTTGTAAAAAATAAAATTGAATAAATAAATAAATAATAAATAAATAATAATAAATAATTAAAATAAATTCTAGTATCAGCATTTTGGATCAACTGAACACTTTCTAATGTTTTCCAATTTTTGTTTGTTTGTCTGTTTGATTTATTTTAGTAAATGCTTGTTAATCTAAATAAAACAAATTAATCCTGAAAATCAGTATCAATCTAGACCATTTTTCACAGTAGCCCTAAAACTGCAATTTAACCCCCCCCCCCCCCACACACACACACACACACACACACCCAATACAACGGTGTATCTTATGTATTAAATTTTTTGAAAAAAATTACTTGTGATATAGTTTTATCCCATTTTACCTTTGCATGTCCCTGTGTATTTGGGCTAAACAATTGATTTTATATTTTTGTTTATAAACTATTTAATTAAAGCCTTCTTTGTAAAGAAATTACCTCATGGAAGATGTAAACAAAACATGAAAAAAAATTCAGTCAATTAATAACTGTTCTGTTATTTCGCTTATCTAAAAAATTTGCAAAACATGTATATACACAATATATTTAAATAAAAAAAACAAAAAACAAATAAAGAGTGATGTTATTTCTCTCTCAGGGTGAAGTCAAGGTGGAGGAACCGGGTAGTTGCTGTCCAGTCTGCAGAAAGCAGTTCCCAGGTTAGAGGAATAAATGACATGTTGACACTGTGTTCAGTGAACTTTTAGTGCATAAAAAGCATGTTTCCATTGTCCTGTTAATCTCAAGCTCTGGACCACAACATTAAATATCACATTTAAACTGTGTATTTTCACACTCCAATACTTTCTTAACAAGAGACATTTTTTAATGGTTTGTTTTTGACTCTATTTAATGTGAAACAAAAAGTTGTGTCAGATGTTGAAAATCCCTAATGATGATGAGCTCCAAACCCAAACGACCTGAGTGCTCTATTCATTTTATAAAAGGCTAAATTCTCCATGCTGCAGTCCCCAATTAGGGAGAGATTACATTACTTAGCCCACACTAGGGCTTTAATCTCATTCCCTGTAGAGGAAAAGTCACTTGCAGTAAGAGATGACAACATCACTGTCTCTGTCTTTTGCTTTCTCGCTTCTATTTTATTGCAAAACATTGTTCTGTGGTTCTACTTTTTCTCCCCTATCAGATGTGATTTAATTTCCTCCTCCTCTCTTTCCATCAGAAGAGCCAGTGCCCGAGTGTAAGCGCTACGTTCAGGTTCGAAACATCACCAAGGGAGGCTGTTGGCTTGAAAACGTGGAGGTCAGCTTCTGCAGAGGACGCTGCCTGTCCAGGACTGATGTCATTCTGGAGGTGGGACAATAAAACATGAAGACACACAGATTTACTCACTAAGCATCTTCATGTCATAAGTAAAGATAAATAAATAAACAAACAAATAACAATAAGAAATAAATAGAAATACGTGTATTGTTATATATTATAACTGTATGGTTCAAAAAGTGTGATTGAATTGATTAATCATGAGATGAAATTTAAGATAACAAAATGGGGCTTGAAATTAATCTGTTCAATGGATATATGGGAGGTGGCTCAGTTGATAGAGCTGCTACCACTCAGTGAACAGGTCGCTGAGAGCCGTTCTGGGTGGATTTTGCATGTTCTCTCCGTGCATGCGTGGGTTTTCTCCGGGTACTCCAGTTTCCTCCCACAGACCAAAAACATGCATGTTAGGCTGATTGATAAATCTAAATTGTGTCTAAGTGAGAGAGCAAGTGAATGGTTGTTTGTCTCATTTGTCTCTATGTGTCCCTATGATGGACTGGAGACCTGTCCATGGTGTCCCCTGCCTCTGGCACAATGACTGCTGGACACGGACACCAGTGACCCCTGTGACCAATAAAGGAAGAAGCGGCTAAAGATAATGGATTGATTATCTTTCTTTTTCAAGTCAAAGTCAAAGTCAACTTTATTGTCAGAACTGCAATATGTACAGGACATACACAGAATTGAAATTGCGTTTCTCTCAGTCCCTCGGTGCAACAGTAACTATTTAAACATTGAAACACTGAAACATATAATAATAGACATAAGCATAAAATAGTAAAGCTGTAACACTGTCCTGAGTTTTTGCATAGTGGTACAAGAGTATGAAAATTTACACCAACTCTAAAACTAAAACTAAAACACTAAACATTTAATGAACATAATACTGTCCTGAGTTTTTGCATACTAGTATAGAAAAAGTATAAAAAGTATAACTATAAAATAAACTAAAGGTTCTAGCATTGACATTTGCAAAGTGGCAAAGCAGCATATGAGTTAATGTACACAGTATATGTATGAGGTAGTAGTTGATGTTGTTATAGAGGCAAAAGTGGCATATGCAGTAAGGCACATTGGGCATCCTTAAATAAGGCTGGTCAGAGAATACTGTATATGTATCAGCAGTGGTGTAGATATAAAAGTAGTGTAAATGTAAACAGTAGTAATAAATGTAAGCAGTAGTAATAAATGTAAACAGTATTAATAAATGTAAACATTGAATGTAACCAGTAGTATGTAAACAGAGAATGTAAACAGTATTATGACTATAGGCAGTGATGTAATACAAACATTAGTGCAAATATGAGAAGTAGTGCAAACTGAATGAGCACATGACCGAGAGTTTAGTGAATAACCCGTTTGATGACACAGAGTCCAGTGTTAAAATCTTTGTGTTGTGTGGTAATGTGTGAGAAAGTTTTTAGTGTTAAGGCAGTTCAAATGGGAGGGGGGGCAGAGCAGGCAGAGTGTTTAGCATCCTGACTGCCTGATGAACAGAGCTGTCACTCAGTCTGCTGGTTCGAGCCTGGAGACTCCTCAGTCTCCTCCCTGATGGCAACAGGCTGAAGCAGCTGTGTAGTGGGTGTGTGGGATCACCTGCCATGCAGTGGGCTTTCCGAGTGAGGCGTTTGCTGTGTAAGTCCTGCAGTGAGGGGAAGGAGGTGCCGACGATCTTCTCAGCTGCTCTCACGATGCGCTGGAGGCTCTTGCGGCAGGATGCAGTACATGCACCAAACCACACAGTGATGCAGCTTGTCAGGACACTTTCTATGGCACCTCTGTAGAAGGTGCACATGATGGGGGTTGAAGCTCCAGCCCTTTTCAGCTTGCGGAGAAAGTAGAGACGCTGGTGAGCCTTCTTGGCCAGTGATGCAGTGTTCCTGCTCCAGGACAGGTCCTCTGAGACATGCACTCCCAGGAACTTGGTGCTGTCTACTCTCTCCACTGCGGTGCTGTTGATGGTCAGAGGGGCATGTTGGGCATCCCTCTTCCTGAAGTCCACAACAATCTCCTTTGTCTTCTCCACGTTGAGAGTGAGATTGTTGTGTCCGCACCACAAGGCCAGGCGGCTCACCTCGTTCCTGTAGTCCGTCTCATCGTTGTTGCTGATGAGACCCACCACTGTTGTGTCGTCCGCAAACTTGATGAAGTGGTTGGAGCTGTATGATGGTGTGCAGTCGTGTGTTAGCAGGGTGAATAGAAGGGGGCTCAGCACACATCCTTGTGGGGCCCCTGTGTTCAATGTGATGGTGCTAGATGTGTTACTCCCGACCCGTACTGTCTGTGGTCTCCCGGTCAGGAAGTCTAGCAGCCAGTTACACATTGAGGTGTTCAGCCCCAGACTGTCCAGTTTATGGATGAGCTGTTGGGGGATGATGGTGTTGAATGCCGAGCTGAAGTCGATGAACAGCATTCTAACATAAGAGTCCTTCGTGTCCAGATGTGTGAGAGCTGTGTGGAGGGCAGAGGAGATGGCATCGTCGGTTGAGCGATTAGGTTGGTATGCAAATTGGAAGGGATCCAGGGAGGCAGGGAGGACACAAAACTGTTTTGTACACAAAACTGTTGCCTTCTTTTTTCTCCCTCCCATGAGTGGAGGTTGTGTCTCACGAAAAACAGTCTCTAGACTAATAAATCATAGAAATGGATGCCTTCTGTCCTTGATCCACCCTTATGCCAAACTGGGGGGTAGGGGTTTAATATTACTGTATTTGTGTAAAATAAAACAAAGAAGAGAGGAGGAGGGAGGAGACCCAGAGGAAGACCCAGGACGTGCTGGAGGGACTATGTTTCTCGGCTGGCCTGGGAACGCCTTGGGATTCCCCCGGAGGAGCTGCTCCAAGTGGCTGGGGAGAGGGAAGTCTGGGCCTCCCTACTTAGGCTGCTACCCCCGCGACCCGACCCCGGATAAGCGGAAGAAGATGGATGGATGGATGGTTGGAAAACAAAGAAGAGACGCTGCTTGAATAAATTCAGTTCAGTTTATTTCTACAGTATAGCTCCAAGTCACAACAGAAGTTGTCTCAGTGCACTTACATACATAAAAAAGGACAGTTAGTAAAGTTCTCTCTCTAAGGAAGCCAGCAGACTTGTTGAATCTTGGCTTCATTACAGTCTCCCATCCTGAGCAAGCACAGAGGCAACAGTGGAAAGGAAAAACTCCTTTTTAACTGGAAGAAACCTCCAGCAGAACCACTCTCAGGACATGTGCCATCTGCTAAACTATATTCATATGAGCTCCTATATATTCCTATAGGAATAGGATGGAATAGGACTACAGTAGTCCCTCACTACTTTGCGGTTTAACTTTCATGGACTCGCTCTTTTGCAGTTTTTAAAAGTAATATTGGACATGACGCACAGTTGGCTGATTGATGGATGAAATGGATGGATAGAAAGATCTGAAGCTCTCGACCTTGACCTCTCTAAGTGGCTTCAAACAGCTGCTAAGTTCATGGAAAAAACCAATGCAGACATGTTCCTGTTTTTAGTTTTCTACATTGCTTTACAGTGTAGCTTTGATGTCCTGCTGCGCTTCTCTTCTCTTGTATGGTTTTTCACTTATAGCGGTGAGGGGGGTATGGGGATATGTAAGCTAACACCCACTTTAAACCATACCATACCATACCATACTATTTTATTTATAGAGCACTTAAAACAGCGACAACAAGACCAACCAAAGTGCTGCACAAACAAACAACAAGCAACACATAGGCAACATACAAAATGAAGTAAAAAAGAAATACATAAAAACATTGCAGATAATAAATGTAATGACCAAACACAGATCATCTGGTGTTGAAAGCAACGGAATAGTAGTGAGTCTTTAAACGGGATTTGAAAACCGAGAGGGAGGGGGGCCTGTCTGATGAGGAGAGGTAACGCCAAATTTACACTACATGCGTTCTGGCTCCGGTCCGCTCCGGTCCGACCTCCGCAGCAAATACGCACCCATTCCTCTTCCGGCTCTCGACAAAGCAAGTCGCATATCTTTTTGCTCCTACCCTCCCTAAGTTTTCCTCCTCCCTGCTTGCTTTTTGTCTCGTCCGTGACTCTTCAGCGCTCACTCGAACCAATTTGCGATGGATTTAATAAATTGGGCTGTTTCATCTATAGATAAGATTTTTTCCACGAAGCGGACCGGGCCAGGAGAAGCGGCCTGCCCCTCTGACACGCACGCTGTCGGATACATGATGGACTCCTGGGGACAGTGGCAACCCATGTGTTTGACCGTCCTGTGTGTCGAAGACGTGGAAGATTTGTGGATTATTGGGATATTGGTGGCAGCTGCTCTGTTTTTTGGCGTGAGCGGAGCTGTCTGTTACTGGAAGATCAGGAAGACTTCGGCAGCTATCGGCGCACTGGCCAAACTTCCTGATCAGCAAGAGTCTCTGATCCGGGCTGTGAGCTCCTCAACCCAGCTGTTGTACGAGCTGAACCGCACAATGGGAGCGGTAGACCACCGTGGACCTGCGGTGCGCTTTGGAACTCGTTTACAGCCGCCCGGCATTAATCAGGGCACGGATGGAGGTTTGTAGCTTCGGAAACTCATTTGATTCGGCGATTTTGGACCTGAACAGCACCTGGACTCTGGAAGGCTGCAGTCAAAAAGAACACTGTGGCCTGGATTGAAGATAAACAAAAGAACTATCTAATCTAGTTTCTGCGCGACCTTGGAAAAGAAGAAGGCTGTTGGGAACTATTCTCCTGGAGTGAAGCTGAGAGACACTGCTGACCCCCTCCCCCTCCCTCCCCAGAGGTCCCTGGGAGTGTGCTCAGAGGCGCCGAGCTTAACATCTGCTGAACTGTGTTATCTGAGTGTGCTCACAGACTCTTTGATCTCCTTGCATGTCGTCAAATCTGCAACAATGTCTTGTCTGGCTGTGCTTATTGCTGATAGAGTTTTTGGGACTTTATCATAGAGTGTCTTAAGGCAATCTTTGATAGATTCTTTTTTTGAATATCACAAATGATACCTATTGTGTTTTTCCTTTTTCCATATCTGTTTGACCTTCATCCGGAGACGGATGAGCGCGGCCGCGCAGAAGAACATGTCATGTGTTTGGAAATGCTGCAGCTTGCATACTCTCCCTCTCTGGACGACTGTGCTACATAATCACGTTGTATTAATTAACTGGTGCAATGTTAATAAATAAATCTCTTATCTCTTATCTTATCTCTTATTATAATCAATGAGAGCGTTTACACTGGCTCCGCACGGCGGCGGCAAGCGGACGGCAAGCGGACGGCAGTCCGTCAAAATAGAATCCGATCCTATTTCTGCCGGACGCCGGAGCTGTGCCGGAGTCAACTTTTAAAGATTACGTCGCACCAACAGGAAAAGGAACGAGCACAACATCCGTATTTACAAAATAAAATCACCACGGGCGGACTAATCCTAGCTCTATACGGATTTATTTGTACAAAAATGCTGTCAAACTATCATTTATGACTACGCCTACAAACGCAATACAAGAAATAAATAAATAAATAAAAGAAAGTATTTTATTCTGAAATGTAATACATCACGTCCTGTCGCTCAAACCATGTCCTGTCGCTCATTTACGAGAGAAGATCAAGGCAGACTGAAAATATCTCAATGCAAAAGACAATCAGACAGCGAGGCAGTCTCTACTGTTGTTCTCCTTCTTCCACCGAATTAATTGTTTTGTTCTGACTTCACTTGATTTATCGCGCGATCTCGCAATTCCCGTGCATGCGTCTCGGAGCGGCGCATCCAGGCGGACCGGAGCGGAGCGGAGGTAGTGGAAACTGGACTTGAAACGCTCAGCTGCGACCCACGGAGCGGAGCGGGGCGGAGCCGGACCGCATGTAGTGTAAATTTGGCGTAAGTCATTCCAAAGTATTGGGCCTGCTACAGAGAAGGGGTTACAGCTGCGAGGATCGGGAAAAACAGAACAGGTTCAAAAACAGGGGAGTCCGGTTCCCTTTTAGTTGGTCTCTCGGTGCAACATACTTGCTATGGGAATTGCGCCCTCGTGTGATTACCTGAAGGAATATACCCACGCCTTTACGGCAGGGGCGTCACCGCCGCGCCAGAGGCCTCGCCCTCTGGGTACTTAAGCAGCTTGCGCCCCTCCATATTTCTCTTTTTGCCCTTCACCTCGCTTAAACCTGAACTTCGTGGGACTTCTTTGTTGTTGCATTGCTCGACTGAGGTGAGCTTGCTCCCTACACTGAGTGTACAGAGAAATTTCCCTGCGTATTGCTGGGCTAGCGTAAGCTGGTCCATCTTTTTTCTACTCACCTTTGAAGTTTTCTTCTTTCCGTAGCTTTTCGCTCAACGGCGCTAACTGCGTCACAACCTCCTGCTAGCCATTAGCAGGCTAACCAGCGAAAGCAAGACGACGGGGAAGACGGCTTCAAATAAAAGAAAACTAGGAACAACTTTGACGCTTCTCGCCGGACATGGCTCCCGAGAAGGGAAAACGGAGGACAAGGAGGAGGAAAACCAAGACGACGAGTCCTCGCTCGCGCCCATGCCCCAGCGGATGCGGCTACTCCCTCTCGGCGACGGACACCCACGAGGCCTGTCCTGTCTGCCTAGGGATTCTGCACGCGAGGAAAGCGCTGGAATTCCCCGACTCCTGCTCTCACTGCCGTCGAATGTCGGCAGTAGTGAGGAAACGACGGGCTGACGCGTTGGCCAAATCCATGGCTAGGAACGCGGCGCTGAAGGTCGCACGTCGCACTAAAGTGCTCCCTCCTGAACCGGAGCCTGACAACGTGGACCTGGAATGCAACGGCCGAGTCGGAGAGGACAACATGTCGGACTCCTCAGTTGCCGCCGAGGACTCGACGCCTGAAGTGTCCGACCAAGACGCCGAATATGGTCACAAAGGGGAAACTGTTGATTCCTCCCAGAACCTGGCGCAAATCTTACCGGAACCGGACCTGTCGGTACCTGCCCTGTTCGACCTGTGCCACAGGGCGGCAGATGCCTTGCAGGTCACGTGGCCAGACCCCACGCCTCGCCAACAGGCTACGAGGCTAGCGGGGAGCTACTTCTACGCGAAACAATCGACGACGTCACAGAAATTACCAATTTTCCCGGACTTCCTCATTGAGCTCAAACGCTCCAGGGCGGAACCCGGAGCTTCCATCGTGCTGCCATTATCCCGACTCCTTGATGTCGCGGGAATGGAGACAGCAGGCCTCTCCAACGCACCCCCAATGGAGGAGACTCTGGAAGCTCACTTGGCTCCCATAGTCACGGGGACAAAACCTGCGCTACCCAGCAGGGCTTGTCGTGCTTCGGAGAAACAACTCGAGAAGTGCTACAAGGCTCAGGGCCTCGTAGCTCGTGCAATGAATGCATCGACCATGGTGCAAGCATACCTGGTGGAAAAACTCCAACGTATCCAGGTAACAAAAGACGAGCAGGACTCGACGGAAGCCATGGAGGAGGCCCGCCGTGCCTCGGACCTCGTGCTCCGCATGATGGGGACAATAGCCATTTCCCAAGGCAAGGCAATGGCGGAAATAGTTGTCGCCCAGCGCCATCTTTGGCTAACTCTGTCGGACCTCCCGGAAAACCAGAGGTCCACTTTCCTCCAGCACCCCATCGAGCCGACGGGACTCTTCGGGGGAGCATTGGAACGCGTCCAGGCCAGGCTGGAACAAAGACGCACACAGGCGGAAGCCCTCCGCGAGGGGTTGCCAAGGAAAAGCTTTGCACCCCAAAGGAAGACACGCGTGGCCCACCACGGAAGAGACCCGCTGGTGGCGGCGAAGCCTTCCAATACCGCCCAAGGACCTCGTCAGCGACCCAATGTGGAAAACAGACTTGAACCTGATGTAACAGGACGATCTGACAATTTTACAGGTTTGCCCGCCCACGTGGTACGGGAACCTGACTCCTTGAGTCCAGTCTCCCCTTGTAAAAGACTACGAGGAATGACTGGCATGTGTGCACGTACCAAACATGACTCAAACTTTGCATGTGTAAACAAACAAACACTGTTTCAGACATGTACAAAAATAAAAGCACCAAAGCACAGACTGCCCTGGTTCTTGACTCAAGTCCCGTTTTTATAAACAAACCATATGGTCAAACTATGAACCATAGCAAGATACACAAGTCCTGCCAAAGACGGACAGATCTCGCGATATCTTCTGTTGGGCCGACCAACCTGCTCAGAGGAATGCAAGAGGGGTCAAAGGTCACCCATCTGGTGACAAAACACGACGAGCAACAATTCAACATGCACTCCAGGCTCAGTGTGCATGCACAGGCATGGAAGGCGTGTTTACCAAATGAGTGGGTCATGACAACTATACGTCATGGACTCAAGTTGCAGTTCTCAAAGAGACCGCCCCGCTTCACAGGGGTGCTGCAATCTAAAATTAACCCTAAACGTGCACACGTACTGAGGGAGGAAGTCTCAACAATGCTGCAAAAGGGAGTGATTAGCCTGGTCCCAGGACGTAAGCTACGCTCTGGCCACTACAGCAAATACTTCCTGGTGCCCAAAAAGGATCATTCCCTGAGACCAATTCTGGATCTCAGGACCCTCAACAAGAGGATTAAAACATTTAAGTTCAAGATGCTTTCACTACGGCAAGTTCTCCATTCTGTGAGACCTGGAGACTATGTGTGTACAGTGGATTTAAAAGATGCCTATTTCCATATAGGTGTATGGAGGAAACACAGGAAGTTCCTCCGCTTTGCCTTCGAAGGTAACGCTTATGAATTCAAAGCTTTACCTTTTGGTTTAAAGACTGCTCCGCGCACATTTACCAAATGTCTGGATGCAGCCCTGACCCCTCTTAGGAATCAAGGACTCAGGGTCATGAATTACCTGGATGACCTGCTGATTCTAGTTGAATGTAGAAAGCAGGCTCAGTCACACTCCTATAGGGTGATTCTTCACCTGGAGTCTCTTGGGTTTGTCATAAACCTGCAAAAAAGCGATTTGACTCCATCGCGGGCTACCGTATTTTTGGGAGTACTGATCGATACTGTTCAGTACAGAGCATGGCTCTCGAAGGAATGAGTTTCCTCCATTCACCGTTGCCTGGACAAATTTAAACTGGACCAACATGTCCCTGTGAAACCCTGCCAACGCCTCTTAGGCCTCTTGGCGGCAGCCATTCCCTGTGTGCCACACGCATTACAGAAAATGCGGCCCATACAAGTATGGCTACACCAACGAATACAACCCGACCTGCCTAATCAGGCAGAGAAGGTTAGAATAGATCCTGAGTGCCTGGAGGCTCTGGAACCCTGGAGAGATTTGTCTGTTTTCACGGAAGGAGTCTCATTGGGAAGGGTGTCATCTCGTGTGGTCATCACGACGGACGCCTCAAAAACTAGATGGGGGGCGATCTGTAGAAATCAGAACGCCCGGGGCCTTTGGAATGAGCAGGAAGCAATATTACATATCAACTTCCTAGAGTTGTTGGCCATATTTCTGTCACTAAAATACTTCTTCAACAAAGGTCTGATTGCTGGACAACACATCCTGGTAAAATCAGATAACGGGACCACAGTGTCTTTCATCAACAGAGAGGGAGGGACAAGGTCCCGGGCCCTCCTAGGATTGGCACAGAGGATGCTCTCATGGTGTGCTCCAAGAATCTTGTCACTTAGGGTGACTCATTTCCCCGGTGAACTAAATTATGGGGC